>OX459192.1:6113668-6357787 GCA_949775195.1 Diarsia dahlii | reverse complement strand
GCGCTCCCGCCGCCAGCGCTGCCGCGGCGGCCAGGATGTAGCTCACTGCATACTGATGGATGTCGTGAGTGGATAGTGTTTCCCCTACTTCCACTTGGCTGTTCTTCAGGTCGTCAATGCGTTTATGTAGGCTTAGCAAGGCGTTTTTCATTTCGCCTGAGTCTGCTATTTCTTCTAAGTCTTTAGAAGGCATAGTGCTGTTAATTAGGAAATTTAGTTGATCCATCTCTGGTATCAAAATCCTCGTGCTCATATCCAAACTGTTCTGGTTTTGACTCTGAATGTTTAGAGTAAAGTCCTTCCCTTTCAGCAGGCAACCTGAAGCTAAGTAGATGACACCAGCTTGGCTCAATTGAGCCTTGTTGATCTGTTCCCCGCAGATGATTTTGACGTCATAAATGTTGCAGCAATGGTACAAGAATAATGATGGGTTTTTTAGTGGTGTCCATTGGTTTGCACATCTGGTTCTTCTGACCTTGCACTTATTTGTGTCCTTGTCAAGATCACAGAAGTTGTGCTCACTGTTGAGATGGTATACTGGCTTTTTCCAATGGCACATAAACATATCATCTTCTTGTTGGCACAATGATAGTTCATCTGACGTAATTGTTAGGTACGAATCTCTTTTGAGGTCCGTAGCGACGTATTCTGAAGACGGGATGAATTCCACCATATTGTTGTTCGTCTGGTGCGGTATGGGATGTATCTTGTACAACTTATATCGGTCTCTACTGATAAGTGGAAATGTTATTTGGAAGAGGAAGTATTCTTCTGTTAATCGAGCTTTAATGCCTATCATAGAGTAAAGCTTGCGAATATCGTGCGGTTCAACAGGCAATGTTAGATCTTCGGATAAATGCCCAGAGATAATGTTGAGTTCCTTTTGGAGTTGTTCAGGGGTAAGCAGGTGAATGTTAAACTGTCCATGGTGGACATTGGTTAGGATGTCTAGTAAAATATCCTGATTTCCTTTTAAGTTCTGCAGTAAATTACTAGCTGTTAGAGTTGTCATGGTAAACTCTTGAAGTAGGGATATGTTGTTTATCTCACGTTGTAAGTTGTTTGAGATATAATGTCCAACGTATTTAAATGTTTGTTAATAATTTTGTGTTGTTTAGCCATGATTTCTTCTGTTCTTTTTAACAAATTGTATTCTGATTCGACAATCGACGTCTGATTCTTCCGTAAGCCGGCTAAATGTTTTTCGTTTTGTTGAATCAGGTTGATATCTCGGCTGTACTTTTCCGCGAATTGTTGGTCTAATACGCCGAATAGGGAATTTGCAATGTTTCCAACTGCATTGATAAGTCCCCGCCGCCGTCTGGAGTGTCCATTTACGTGTTGCGTCATCAGCAGTTCATTATAGTATTTGAGTTCACGACACTCGTGAATCAGCTGAGCGACTATCATGTTACACTGTTCTCTGCCTGTTGTTTTGCATGTTTTATCGAGATATGTCGTAACTTTTTCAAACGCCTGTATCCCGTCCCAATACGGAGACATGTTATAGTAAACTACTAGTACCCAGCTATCTTTTACAAGATTGATTTTGGCTATTGGGTCAAAGTAGAACGATTGGTTGTTGTTTAGCGAACTTATGTTGTAACTGCAATTTGCAACGCTGCAGAGTGACATAAAGAAGGTTAACGCCATGGCGACATATGCTAACGTGCCTGATAGTGTCGTTTTTCTTTTTCGCTTAATGTTTTTCCGGGTGTCAACACCCTGTCCAGCTGACTTGTCTGTTTCTGTTAAACTGTTTTGATTGTTATTGGTTTCGGTTTCTACTGGTAATAAGGAGAGTTTTACTACTGGTCTCTTTATGATGCCATTTTTCGTCTTCAATGACACCACCCTGACATAGCCATCATTACCGGGATGCAGGTCTACGACGCGTCCCATAATCCACCGTCCAGCTGGAATGTTATCCTCATGCACTACCACCATGTTACCTATTTTTAAGTTTTCTTGTGGTTTACACCACTTTTCTCTCGCTGTTAATTGGCTTAAATATTCATTCTTCCATTTTTGCCAAATCTGTTTAAAAATGTTTGTTGTTAAATGCCATCTTGTTCTTGCATCCTCCTTCGTCTCAATCACTGTTAAGTCGCATCGTCCTGTTAAAAAGTGGGCTGGTGATAAATAATCCAGATCCTCAATGTTTTCTGTTAGTGAACATAGCGGTCTCGAGTTCAAGCACGCTTCCAGCTGTGTTAGTATTGTGGTGAACTCTTCGAACGTTAGTCTTTGTTCGCCAACCACTCTTTTCAGGTGGAACTTCAGACTGCGGACGGCTCTTTCCCACAGCCCACCAGCGCTCGGCCAAAATGGAGCATTGAAATGCCATTGTATGTTCATTTCGGCGATTTTTGCCTGGCAACTATCCCCGAAAACTTGTTGTATTTGATTGTACTCCTCTTGCAGTAACCTATTAGCCCCGATAAAATTGGTTCCTTGGTCACTATACATGTTATGCGGTATTCCTCTCCGGGCCGCCATTCTCTTGAGTGCAGCTAAGAATGCTGAACTGGTGAGGTCAGACACCAATTCCAAATGAACTGCTTTCGTGACCATGCATATGAATACAGCCACGTAGCCTTTCAGTGTTTTGATCCCTCTCCCCTTGTTTGCCTTTATGTTTACAAACCCGGTGTAGTCCACTCCCGTATGGTAGAATGGAGGAGCGGGGTTGGTTCTAGCTGCGGGAAGGTCACCCATCAATTGAACTTGTTTCTTTGCTTCATACTTCCGGCAAGTTACACAATTTCTTAACTGTTTTTTCGTCGTACTGTACCCGCTTGTTAGCCAGTATTGTTGTCTGAGAGTAGCCAAGGTAAGTCGAGGACCCCCATGAAATGTTAATTGATGAGCCTCTTCTATGAGTAACTCCGCCAATCGGCTCTTGTTAGGGATTATTTTAGGATGTTTCATTTCGTCGCTTATATTCTCGTTTATTAAACGTCCTCCCACTCGGAGAAATCCCTCCTCATCTATGTAAGGTTTTAAATTCAACAATTTGCTGTTTGTTGCGACATTTCCATTTTTATTTAGCATTTCAATGTCTGACGGAAATTCTGTACTTTGCACTCGTTTTATAATAGCTGATTTAGCTTTTCGCAATTCCAGTAATGTTAGGTACTTCGGTAAATGTTCACGTTGCGACTTTGGCGTCAATGCCCTCAGTACCCATGCTAAGACATGTGTTATTTTTGTAAACGAATTATGTTGAAATAATAGATTATCTATTATGCTATTACTGCCTATGTCTTGCACAATGTTAACTTGTTTCATCTGTTTCATCTCTTCCTCTGTTTGGTATATAGGCTGTGTTTCTTCCTTTCCCACGTCGTATGACGCTAGCCATGCTGGTCCCTTCCACCATAACGGATGTTGCAGTAGTTGGGGCGCTGTTAAACCTCGGCTAGCACAATCGGCCGGGTTGTCACCCGATTTCACATATCGCCAGCAGTTTGCCGGCATTATCTGTTTTATAACGTTAACTCTATTAGAAACGAAAGGTTTCCAACGCGCTGAATCGCCCTGAAGCCAGCCTATAACCGCCATAGAATCACACCATCCATAGATTTCTAACTGACACCTCAGACTCTGTTTGATTTTGTTGATGAGCTTAGATAGCAGATGGGCACCACAAAGCTCCATTCGTGGCAATGTTACAGTCTTTTTACTTGGTACAAGTTTCGACTTTGCTGCGACGATTACTGTTTGTTGTTGTTTCTTAGTTCGTGCGTATACTACGCAGGCATATGCTTCGACGGACGCGTCGCAGTAGCCATGCAGCTCGATGACATCATTCTCGTTGCACAATATCCATCGAGGAATCTTACACTGTTTGATGTGTTCAATCTCCGTCATCACCTTGACCCATTCCTTATGTATGTCATCTGACACCTTATCATCCCACTGTAGATCCTGTTTCCATAACCTTTGAATAATAATAATTTTAGTTTCGTGGATAGGGGTGTCAGCCAACCAAGAGGGTCATATAACTTCGATATTTCCGATAGTAAGCTCCTTTTAGTTGGTTTTGATGTTGTTTGGGAAAAGTTGCAACGGAATGTAATTTCATCCCCTTTTGGATTCCAGCATAACCCTAGGGTTTTCAACATGTCGTCATTTTTGATGCTGTAAACAAACTCTTCTTGACTTGTTGATATGTTCTTCAATAATTCCTGACTGTTTGACGACCACTTTCGAAGATTGAAGCCAGGCCTGATTTCAATAGCTGAGTTAAATCATCTATTGATTGTTTTCCCTGTTCCATGTTGTAGCATCCGTGTAATAGGTCATCCATGTAAAAGCTGTTTTCCAGGATAGTCGCCGCTTGTGGAAACTTTGATCTCTCATCTACTGCCAACTGTTTTAATGTCATAATTGCCAAAAACGGTGCGGCCTTTGTCCCATATGTTACAGTGTTTAATTGATATACTTGTATCGGCTGTGTTGATGACTCACGCCAAACAATTTTTTGTAAGTGTTGATCTACCGGGTTAACTAAGATTTGACGGTACATCTTCTCAATGTCTGCAGTGCAGGCAAAGGGATATTGTCTCCATTGCAGTAGTAACGCCTGTAGATCCTTTTGTAGATTAGGCCCTTTCTGCATGACGTCATTTAAGCTGTATTTTGTGGATGTTTTGGCGGATGCGTTAAATACCACACGCAGCTTAGTTGTTGAAGATTCTTCTCGCTGCACGCCGTGGTGAGGCAGGAAGCATTCGAGTGTTACGTCATTGTTCTTCTGTTCTAGTTTCATGTGGTTCAACACAATGTATTCCTTCATGAAATCCTTGTATTTCTCGCTCAATGTTGGTTGTTTTTCTAGGCGACGTTCCAAATTTTTTAGCTGAGCAATAGCTACAGGTTTGGAAGCACCTAACTGCTGTTTTAAATCTTCTTTCAGGGGTATTCTAACTTCATACCGACCTTCACTGTTTCTTCTTGTTGTTTTTGTGTAGAAGTCCATACATTCCTGATCTTCTACCGATAGGTTTGAAGGTTCTGATATCTCTTCTACTTCCCAAAATTTTTGAATCTCATCTACGTTGTTTAGTACCACATTACAGAGGTATGTTTTAACGTTACCACATAGTAACCAACCCAGCTGTGTTTGCTGAGCCATCGGCTGTTGGGCTTCATCACCTTTTATGATTCCGCCTAGCATTATTGTTTGCATAAATATCTGCCCCGAAAAGCAAGTCAACTGGCCGACTTTTGTAGAATTCCGGGTCAGCTAAATTAATGTTTTTGATATATGACCAATTTGGCTTCTCGAATGTTTGGTTTGGTAGACTCTTAACAAGTTCGTTCATGATGAGAACCTCAGATTCGAATTCAAAATTGTTGTATGTCGAAGAACAGTTTATGTTTATCATCCCCTTACAACTGTTTTCCTTTTGTCCCACTCCGAAGATGACTCCCTTACACCTTCGTCTCTGGATACCTAACATCTGAGCCGCTTGCTCAGTTATTAGGGATATCTGGGACCCTTGGTCGATCAAGGCGCGCAAGGTTTGGTAAGTTCCATCCACACCTTTGACCTTCACCAGGGCCGTCGCTAGCAATATATCTCCCTTTTCATTTTGGGAAGCATTGACGGTGCCCGACACGGGTTCATTGCCTTTTGTGTTTTGTTTCGCACCGTTGTTACCGCTTGACGACGGAGTTGATACGTTCGCTAATTTTGCAAACGCGTCATGTAAAATGGTGTTATGTTGATCTTTGCATTTTCGACATGTTAAGTTGGAGGTGCATTGATTTCCGAAATGGCTAAATAAACAATTTGTGCATAATTCCAATTTGTTTGCTGTTTTTAGTCTTTGCTCGTCACTCATTTTTAAATATGTTTTGCAATTATAAATGCCGTGTTGGTTATTGCAAAGAGGACATTTTTTGTTTGAAACGTGCATCGATTTCGCAACTGTTCTATTTCCGTTGCTTTCGTTGTTTTTTGCTTGATTGTTTGAATTATTGTAATTATTTTTCTTATTGTTCGATGTTTGATTAGAATAATTGTTTTGATGAGAAGACTTCGCAGGCACACTATCTTTACGACGAACTGTTTCCAGAGATGTAAATTTTGTTTCTAGAAATTCTAAGAACTCTGCCAGAACCGGCAGTTCTTTCGAATTCTTCAGGGACTCGATGTAGTCCGTGTACGTTTCTGTGTCGAGCTTTTGACCCAGAACGTGTACAATCATAGGGTCCCACGATGTTGTGTCGACTCCTAAGTTTTTGATGGCATTAAGGCATTCTAGCGTGGTTTCATGCATTCGCTTGATCTGTTGTAAAGATTGCTGTTGTACGTTCGGCAGGCCTAGCAAAATGTTCATATGGGACGAGAATATAAGTTTTTTGTTGTCATAACGATGGGTGAGAATATTCCAGCACACCAAATAGTTATCGGTACTTATCGACAGATGTTGAATTAGCTTTTCAGCTTCTCCACGAACCTTACCCTTTAAATACTGCATCTTTTGACCATTTGACAATGAGGGGTTGTTGTGAATTACTTCCGTAAATAGGTCTCTGAACGACACCCATTGGTGGTAATTCCCGTTGAAGTTCGGTGTGGTATCCTCTGGTGGTAGACCTAATAGGTTGTTGTCACTGTTTTCTACTTTATCACAGGCTCACACAACACCACCAAGTCTCCGGTCCAGGCCGCTCCACCGTCATAACTTCGCGCCATCATGTAACTGACAGACGTCATTAGTGACAGCGTACCTAACCACTTGTGGCTGTGAGACAGTGTTAACATATCTATTAAATAGATATACACTACATCCCTTCCTTATTATATTTGTTTTAATCAAAATGCTTTACCCAAATACGCTCACAATTACATTCAGTAATCAAACTAATTCAATAACTAAGGAATATAAAATGTTCAACTATACTAGCATGTTTTTGTTATCAGATGTACTTTATCATCTAAGACTGACTGCCACTGGCCAATTATATACCAACCAATTCTAAATGCATGTACAATGTACCCTCTCAGGTTTTACCCAGTTACCCCATTTGCACATTACCTCCAGTAGCCTCCACTAAGTGTGGAGTAGGATTAAGGTTAATAGTTTATTAGACTATTTTCATGAACTCCATCGTCTATTCTAACCTCTGCGGGTCTGTATGATTTCGTCTTCCTATTTCCATATTCCTCTTCCTATTTCCATATTCCTCTTCCTATTTCCATATTCCTTTCCTTTTCATTGTTTTTTTTAAACTGTCATATTTTTTTTTTCAATGACATCTTCTAAAGAAAAGTTCCAATGGTCCCTGCCCCGTAACCGACCATGGGGTTGAATTTAAATACATTAGATAAAGCGAACTTTCCAAAAACTTTGTGGTTTAATTGTTTTTTCTTTTTTCAGTTTAAATTATTGATGACCCAGAGAAGACCAAGACTTCTCTCTTTCTATACCTGGATATATCTTCGTACATTATCTGATGTAGAGAAAGATTTTTACATTTTATTTATTCATTATAATTTTATCATATCGAATATCCTTTCTTCTTTTCTTTTCTTCCTGTTGTTGTAATTTTGAGTTCTTTTCTAAATTGTAATACCTCTTTAGGGAAATCCTTTGTAACATCGAGAGGGCGCTGCAGTGCCACGATTAACATCGACTGTGTATTCAAAAGTGATTAAAAATAAACAAAGTGTACAAAACGGTAAAAAATTGAATAAAATTAACATCTCACACGATACTCGAACTAGTAAAATAATAGAACTGAGGAAAGAACTGTGAAAAATAGTGATAAATGGACAAATTATAGACTTGTAAAACCAGTGCACTATCGGCTGTCAACATCGGCTCCGTACTTGTATTGCTAAATTAATTGTATAATCACGAAATTATACGTGTACTTAAAGTGTTCTAGGCGTACGGTCCAAGTGAAACCAAAAACAATAAAATCAAACAGTGAAAAAACAGTGTCAATATCATTCACATGCACAGTGACTTTTTGGGCTGTATGGACAATTCACGGAGACTTTGTGCGACTTGACTCATTAACGGGCTAACAGGGGCAGTGCGGTATATTAACGTTTGCTTTGGAAGCTATGTATGACTGATATTTTGGTGTTATAGACTTAAACATAACCTAAAAAAAGTGATTCATACAAAATACAAACCGTCAAAGGCTCGAAAGTTACTGTGTGTCAACGCCACCCACCGGGGAGTAGCCGTACTAGCTTATCGCTAGGAAACTTCCATGTACTAACGCCATCCATCGGGAAGTACCTGTTCTACCTTCACTGGGATTGTCGACCATACTTCTGGTTCAGAATAAGCCCGCACAAGAAATTCTTGATGTTGAGGACAGAGGGCGTAAAAATTAAGTTTTGATAACGAAATACTGACCAGCAAGTATCGACGTCGACCAATAAATTCCGCAACTCGCAGCTAGAGGGCACTACCACAAGACGCCATCTGTCACCAACCACGGTGAACTACTACCAAATTAAACATCGACCAGCTAGCTGAGTATTGACTTTAATCCGCATAATTCCGCCGCGCGCCGCCAGAGGGCACGACCAGTAGCTAAACATGGACAACATACTCGAAATCCTTATAGAGATACAACACGACATTGCAGAACAAAAAGGAAAAATAGCAAACATGGAAAGCAATATAACATCAAGCATAAATAACAACATAGACGAAAAATTCAACTTCGTAGAAACAAAGATGTTAGAACTAGAGGAAAAAATTAACCACCAGCAAAAAACAATAGAACAGCTAGAAAAACAAGTCAAGAAAAAAAATGTTGTATTTTTTGGTATCGCTGAGACAGAGCAAAATCACGAAGACCTGATTACAGTGATTATGGATATCATACAAAAGGTCATGGGCATTAGCTGCCAGAAGAACGAAATAGAAGATATAAGAAGATTAGGCAAAAAAAGCGACAAAATTAGACCAATCATACTTACACTTACAACAGTTAGGCGAAAGTTTGAAATACTGAAAAGAAATAAAACACTTGAAGGATCATCTAGGTACGTGAAGGAAGACTACCCGCTAAGCGTCGTGCAAAGACGGAAAGAACTACAGGAAGAGTTAAAAAAGGAACGTGAACTAGGAAAAAAAGTCGCCTTACGATACGACAAAATAATAACACTTAACGACAAATACCAGAAACCAAAATATAAAAGCAATACAGATGGAAAAAGACAGCAAAAAAGGAACCTATCAGAGTCACCCAATGACATTGGAAATAACGGAGGAACTAGCAACGAAGAAGGAAAGATCAACCAAATACACAAGAAAAATAAGACCTACAACATCTCTTCATACATGCGAATGCCTGCTAACACAACTAATAAAGCCTCAACAGAGCTGGCCGCCAAATCCAAAGAGACCTCTCATCAATATCAATGTGACTCGAATTAGCAACTAATCACAGCCCCTCCACCTCCCCCAATACGGCCGGTCCCCGCGGGGGTTGTAGACTGTACCCCTCCATGCATGGAGAAATACTATATTGGCACTTTTAACGCACGATCTTTATCAACTGAAGTTAGAATGGCAGAATTAGAATATGCTGTATCCAAAATTAAGTGGGATATTGTGGGACTCTCTGAGGTCCGACGAGAGGGATGTTTCATCGAAGACAGAAGAGAATACACATTTTACAACTCCGGCAAGAAAAAAGGAGAGAAAGGAGTAGGATTTGTTGTTAAAAATAATAAAGACATTGAAGTTGAGGATTTTATACCGATCAACGAGAGAATTGCGATTTTAAAAGTGAGAATTCAACAACAAACTCTCTCAATTATCCAGTTATACGCACCAACGGAAAAGGCCCCACAAGAAGAAATTGACGAATTTTACGAACAATTACAAGTCACAATGGGAAAATGCAATAAAAATGTGATATGCATGGGTGACATGAACGCAAAAATTGGAGAAATGCCCGTCGAAGATAGTTATATTCTAGGGAAATACGGCTACGGTGCAAGAAACAAGAGAGGAGAAACGTTCATACATTTCTGTCAACAACATAATTTATCAATAATGAACACGAAATTTAAAAAACCACAGAAAATGCGATGGACTTGGAAGTCGCCTGACGGAGTGACAAAGAACCAAATAGACTATTTTACTACGAATATCCCAAAAATTGTAGAAGACGTCAGCGTACTAAACAACTTCCTGTTCCCAAGCGATCACCGAATCATAAGAGCAACAATCAATATAAAATCACAAAAGCCATCAAGAAAGCGATATAACAAAGCATCTCAGAAGACCGACATTTCGAAATTGCAAGCGAACTTAGCAGAAAACCTAAATAACGCCAACCACGACAAACCACTCCAGGAATTCTACGATGGCATCGAAAAGAGCATAGTAGATAGTTGTAAAAACACAAAAATAAATAAAAAAGAGAATAAGAGAAATGCCATTATGACACCCGAAATTAAAGAACAAATATACCAAAGACAGCAACTAAAAAACAAAGAAAGAAAAACCGCAGACGAAAAACTCCAACTAAGCGTGCTATATAGGAAAATAAACAAAAATATCAAGACCAACATTGAAAACTACCGGCTAACGACAATACAAGAGTACCTAGAAAAAAGCGGGGGTGTTAACAAGGCATACAAGAAACTTAACAATACAAAGCAACTAATGACACAGCTAAAATCAACCTCGGGCTCCACAGTTACCAATAGACACGATCTGATGCAAGTAGCTACACAATTTTACAAAAATTTATACCAGAAAACTGATCACGATACAGAACCAATAGAGATTACCCCACGGAATACTGATACCCCCTCACTTTTTACCGAAAGCGAAGTAGAGTTTTCCATTAACAAGTTAAAAACAGGAAAAAGTCCAGGCCCAGATCGTATAAATAATGAACTGATTATAGCAGGAAAAGAAATGTTAACGAAAACGCTCACCATGCTTTTTAACCAAGTGTTAGAGAAGAAAGTACTGCCGAGGCAATGGACAGTTGCTGAAATAACCTTGCTTTATAAAAAGGGCGACGCCAAACAGATCACAAACTACAGGCCTATTAGTTTGCTGTCCTCACTCTACAAACTCTTTGCGTCCACACTTTTACGAAGGATAACAAGAACCGTGGACGAAAACCAACCGGTTGAGCAGGCTGGATTTATGCGAGGATTTTCAACCGTAGATCACATCCACACGTTAAAAAATATAATGGAGAAATATAACGAGTATGGGAAGTCGCTTTACATTGGTTTTGTGGACTATGCCAAAGCGTTTGATTCAATATCACACTCCTCGATATGGAACACTCTATCAGAACAAGGGGTAAACGCTTCGTACATCGATATTATCAAAGAAATCTACAAGAACAGCACAGCTAGAGTGAAGCTAGAATCTTCCGGTCCTGAATTCAGAATGGAACGAGGAGTAAAGCAAGGCGACCCGCTCTCACCTAAGCTATTTGTAGCGGTGCTGGAGAGCATTTTTAGGAGTCTAGACTGGAACGACGTCGGTCTAAAAATACATGGCAGGTTTCTATCACACTTGCGATTTGCAGACGATATAGTACTGCTATCAGAGAACGTTGAAGAACTACAATATATGTTTGAATCACTAAACTCGCAAAGTAAAAAAGTGGGGTTAGAAATAAATCAAGAAAAAACTAAAGTAATGACAAATAGCTGCCACAAACCTATTTCTCTGGAGTCGTCAAACCTTGAATACGTAGACGACTACATATACTTGGGCCACCTAATTTCCTTCAACAACGTCACAACTAAAGAAACCAACCGGCGAGTCGAGAACACCTGGAAGAAATATTGGAGTATGAAGGAAATCTTCAAAAGCACCTTGCCAATAAAATTGAAAACGAAAGCAATGGAGATATGCCTGCTACCATGCCTCACCTACGCCTGCCAAACCTGGACTATCTCGAAGAAAGTAGTCCAAAAAGTCAGGACATGTCAAAGAGGTATAGAGAGAAGTTACTTGGGACTAAGGCTTAAAGACAAGGTCAATCACACAGAGATAAGACAGCAAACGAAAGCTAGAGACGTCATTCGGTATACCCTAAAACAAAAGTGGCGCTGGGTGGGTCACATACAAAGAACCCAAGACGGAAGATGGTCGTCCACAGTAACTAACTGGTACCCGTTCAACAAGAAACGCAAACGCGGTAGACCCCACAAGCGATGGAGCGACGACATAGCGAAAATCGCAGGAAGAACTTGGACGAGGTTAGCCAGAGACCGACATGAGTGGCATAGCAAGGAGGAGGCTTTTACCGCCTTAGGCGGTCCTTACATTTAGTTTTATAAATTAAACAATTTGTTAATAAAATATATAATAATGAATTTAATTAATTAATGTAATGTTTAAGTGAAATTTAAATTAAACAATTTGTTAATAAAATGTATAATAATGAATTTAATTAATTAATGTAATGTTTAAGTGTAATGTTATTTCTATAATAATCAATCTGCAACAAATTTAGTTTACTATTGTCAGCATTGTAAATTGCATGTTTACGGTTGTTGAATATTATTAAAATAAGTTAATGTCTGTATTGATTATGCATGAATATGAAATGTAAGGAATCAAATAAAAGCTTTATTTATTTTATTTATTTATTTTTTTGTAACATCATTATGTTGACTCTTATTATCTGGTTGAGTTCCCACATCTCAAATTCTCGTATTCCACACTTTTTTCCTATGTCATTTAGGAATTCCACAACTAAATTCATGAGCTCAGTGTTATTTGTCTCTGTTTCTTTGACCCATGTAGCTGAATATTGTTTCTCCGCATTTCTTTTTCTAGGTTCTCAACTTTGTTTTCCATTATCATCACCTCGTTGTTAAGTTTGGGATTTTCTTCAAGTAGTGGATTTAATGTCTCTTCTATTATGTTCACCATATTTCTCCAAGCCGGCTGGTCACAGTGAGGATTAATGACCGCTACCCTCCAGTGAACACGTCAAATTTAGTTACTTCTTCTCATCAGTCAATTTAATGGATATTTACCATCCAATTTAATGGATTATTATGAGCCACCCCAATGGTTGCTCCATCCAATTTAATGGATTTCATGAGCCAACCTAATGGTTGCTCCATCCAATTTAATGGATTATCACGAGCCAACGTAACAGTTGCTCCATCCAATTTAATGGATTATCATGAGCCAACCCAATGGTTGCTCCATCCAATTTAATGGATTTCATGAGCCAACCTAATGGTTGCTCCATCCAATTTAATGGATTATCACGAGCCAACGTAACAGTTGCTCCATCCAATTTAATGGATTATCATGAGCCAACCCAATGGTTGCTCCATCCAATTTAATGGATTTCATGAGCCAACCTAATGGTTGCTCCATCCAATTTAATGGATTATCACGAGCCAACGTAACAGTTGCTCCATCCAATTTAATGGATTATCATGAGCCAACCCAATGGTTGCTCCATCCAATTTAATGGATTTCATGAGCCAACCTAATGGTTGCTCCATCCAATTTAATTGCCTTTGTCCAGCCAATGTAATGGATTATTTTGAGCCAACTCAGCGGTTGCTCCATCCAATTTTATTGCTTGTTAAAAACAAATGTTATGGATATTCGCATCCCAATTTAATGGTTGCCTTAAATATCTTACCACGCGTAAACAGTGCGATGGTTAAATGTCACATGCCTTAGAAGTATTGGTTCTAGGACATGCCGGTCTTCCTCACAGTGTTTTCCTTCACCGTACTAAGAGCGTTCCCTGGTGATGAGTGAATGAACACAAAAAACCTGCCTGGTTTCGAACCCACGACCTAAGTCGAGCAAGGCCATCACCGCTCTTACAAAATTTAATACAATACTAAGAGCGTTCCCTGGTGATGAGTGAATGAACACAAAAAACCTGCCTGGTTTCGAACCCACGACCTAAGTCGAGCAAGGCCATCACCGCTCTTACAAAATTTAATATAATACATGAGATACTTAAATGTGTTATTGCTGCATATCATCTTTTTTTTTTTTTACGTTGCCCCATATTAGGAATTTCTCCCGTATCGCGGGTGCGTCCACAAACATCAAACTCAATAATAATAGTAGTGTAGTAGTAGTGTGTGTGGTAGTATAGTATTAATAGTAGTGTCAGTGACCATGTCAGTTTAAAAACTTATATCAAACTCACATGCACAAATACACCCAAAGCCGTAATAACTATCTGTAGGCCATACACATATTTGTTCCGTGCGGGGATCGAACCCGCGACACGCAGCGCAGCAGTCCAATCGCTCAGCCACTGCGCCAACCGTGCGTTTACTATTTAATATCTTTGATTTATATGATAGTTATTACTAAAACACATTATACTATATCGGGAAGGGATAATTTTTTAGCACTAATCATTGGTTAGCTGTGGGCCCCGGTGGGTAGAGTTGGATGAAGAAAACAGTCTCGTACAACGATACACTCAAACAATAAGACGAATTAGAAACACAGTACATGGGTAGGCACGAATAACCCTGTAGGTACAATATTAATATAATACCGAATACGACTCGATGCCGACATTTATACATTAGCCTCATATTTCAGTTAAACCATTACACAACCACCATTACGGTTCCCTACTCTGAACTAAGTGACCTGTGTAACTATATTTATTTATGAATTATTTCAAACTATAATTTTGTCAAACAGTATTTTAATTATTTAAACTTCATGCACAAGAGTGGTACAACAGTACTTATCATTATCTGCCTAACCTTTTCTCAGTCATGCCGCCCGGCCTCCCGTCCAACCAGATGCAGCCGAACACCATCACTCCACACGGAGCGACCGCCCATCCAACTCCCACAACTCAGTCAGTACCCGGTAGCACGACACCCCGTGGCAAAACCGGTTGTCAGATTTTCAGGACACTAACCACCTACACTGCCACATATCCTCCGAGGCATTGATGAAAGTCGGCATGCAATGGGTGGACCTCGAACCAATCCAGGCAACACAGTTCAATCCAAAGATCGAATCGAGCATTAACTCTATCAAGCCACAAGCTAATCCTTTGTCAACCATGCTTAAGTATATATTTTTTTCAAACACTTAATTTCTTCTTCTTTTTCTGTACAAGAAGAGACTTGCCCCTCAGTCATAGGCTGTTATTATTTGAATGTTCACTTTAAATTGCACATATTATTATTCTATTATTAATATTCTTGCATATTATTAACATAACCTTACATAACATCAAGCTTGCATTATGGGGCAATCTTATACCATCAATCATACAGTAATCCCGACCCATTGGCTTCTAGGAGTTAAACCCAACAAGCTCTCCTCAACCTGTGATCAAAACCTGGACCGCACAACAAGCTACCATGCCTGAAACCAATGAGTCATAGTGTCAACATTCTCCTGCCCCTACCCCAATTCATTCGGGATCGCCACAGCATGTCCTCCTTACATACTTCTCTATACTTGCATTTCATTCGACAAACCAGGTATCTACATAATAATAATAATAAACTTCGAAATTGTATTTTGACAGAGGTATCTTTACAGACTGAACAATCCATTTTCATAGGCCGGACATCATATTAATAAACAAAACAAACAAAACTGGATATCTCCTCGACATAGCTATACCAAATACACACAATTTGTTTTTTCTTTATTCTTATAATATCTCTCTCAGTTCCGCGTGCCTCTTGGCATTGACCTCTCCGGCTCTCTCCATTGAACTCGGTCATCTGCAACTCTGGTCTAGTATGGCCCTAGGGTTAGACTGATATCGACGGTCCATCTTGTTTTCGGACACCCCTGTTTTCTAATGTCCGCTTCTGGATACTATAAGGTTATGAATAAACTCCAGAAACTCCATTATTTATTTTGCAACATAGCATATGCACTGTCCGACTCCATTTTAGATGTTCTATTTGCTATTATATCCGTTACTTTTGTCTTCTTTCTTATTTCCAAATTTCAGATTCCGTCACTAAGCCTGATGTTCGACATGTTTCTTTCCATTGCTCTTTAGGTCTACATATCTACATACCTATATTTTTCTTAGTACATATTATTTAAATTGTAGGGCTTGAAGTTATACTCCATACAATGTTTATTTTGTCTAATAAAAACACATATCAATTACCTAGGTATATTTTTAATTATAAGTATTAAGTTTGTACTCATATTGTTTAGGAGAAGGTATCAACAAAATCAGACTTCTCAAAATCATCAAAATAACTTGATGCTTAGTCTTCAACAAATGTCAGTTCTCCCTTAAAAGGACTGTTTGAGGTGACATGTCAAATAATGGACCTTTTCAAAATAATAAGTACCTAGGTTACTTACCTATACTTCATACAATCAAGGTTATTAGTCACTATAGGAAATGGTTTGTGATAAATCATCACTCTAATACAAGGTCTTACTTACTAGGAAGTAAGTCAACATGTTCACAGCTATAGGAATATTAGGAATTTAACCTATTGTTAGCAGTCTGCTTATAACAGATAAGTGAAGTTTAAAACCAATGTGTTATGAATTAAATCATTTGTCATCAACTTGTATTTATTCTATTGATATCCTAGAATCCTAGTATCTAGTTTGACGTTCAGTAAGTACTAAATACCTTTTTTTTTTTTTTTTTATTCTCCTTGTATGGCAACTGAGCCAGTTCCGACTTACTAAATACTTAATTAAGTTCATAATAACTTACCAACAAGTTGAATATCTAGACGCCATGTATCACTTCACTTCACAGAATTCATTTATTACTGTGTGATCTATCTCTTCAAAATAGTGTAAAACAGCCCATTGTGATAAAACAATAACAGAACTCTTCCCTTACCTTGAAATACTTAATGCCAGTACGTGTGGCATACATTAATCATTAATTATTAGTATTAATTACACTCAAATAACAACATAATATTTTTTTTTTTTCAACATTGTGGACAGTTTCTTGCAAACTTTTCCTAAGTATTAATATGTAAATTTATCCTCATCGCCACTTGTGGTATCCTCTGGTGGTAGACCTAATAGGTTGTTGTCACTGTTTTCTACTTTATCACAGGCTCACACAACACCACCAAGTCTCCGGTCCAGGCCGCTCCACCGTCATAACTTCGCGCCATCATATAACTGACAGACGTCATTAGTGACAGCGTACCTAACCACTTGTGGCTGTGAGACAGTGTTAACATATCTATTAAATAGATATACACTACATTCGGTATCTCCAATTGCGGTGTTGATTTCTCCCTGTGTGCTACCGACCACATTTTTGAGTTAATAGCTCTTTTCAGGTTGTTAAATTTGGTTTCATACTTATCGTACATGTTGTTGTATTGTTCGTTTTCTCCCTCCATTTCGATCTCGATGTCCCAATGTAGTTTGTCGATAGCTGACCATCTAGCCTGTAGTGACCTCAATACATCCTCAAATTCCCACTTATCGGAGATAGAGTCCACATCTATGTTTATGGTTGTACGCACAAATGCTTTAAAATTCGCATACTGTTTTTTCAATAACTCATCTACCTTACTGTTTGGCTCCATGTTAGGCTTCTGAGCTGTTCGGTCGCTCAGCTGCTTAGGGAAACTCGGTCCTACCTCCTCACCTGTTCTACCTTCTGCACGCGTACTCGTTGCAGAGGGTGATATGTCTCGAGCTGTATTTGGCTCACCTGTTGACAGACTTCCTGTTTGCACGAACCGCAGCTGATACTGCTGGTGGACCAACACCTTGGTTGACTCATACACCGTACTTGTTTTCTCATACTCGCGGTTGGTAAAGTAAGCATCAGTTTTACTTACCTCCGCCTTAATTCGCTCATGATTAACCTGGTAATCCTTTCAATAATCCTCCAAAGTTGTAAGCATCCGCTTGAAGTAATCTACTGTTTTCCTATCAGCACTATCCTTCTTCAAGTTGATAGCAAGTTTAATTATGCTATCATAGATCATTGATTGCGTTTCAATGAGTACCGCCATTGTTGTAGGGTTGTAGTAGGATGCTATACTGACTAAAAATTAAGGAAATTTATTACTTATTTTCCCGCTGTTGTTGTACTCAGCCTCTGCTGCTACTTCACTGTTCTGCTCCAATGTTCGCTCCGACAGCTCCACGACGTACACACACTGTTACGATAGTTCAGACCTCGCACACCAAAATTCCGATTTACCGAAATTACGCGACGCGTGATCCGGCTCGAAGGACCAAAAATATGTCGGGGTACGTAGCGAGTTGTCGGGTGTTGTTGAGTAGAAACGAATGTTTATGTTGAACACTATTTATTCGCGTCTCACACTCAAACTGTTCTTAATGTTAAAATGTTAGATGAGATGATAATGTTACTTAAAATGTTCTTAAACTGCTAATTAAATGTTGTTGAATACACCCGGCTAACGCGGTAGACAAAGGTGCACTAAAATATCTATACATATTATAAAATACTAAGTAATGAAATTAGGTGAACGCGTCACGCCGAGAGTGCAAGCTAAGGTGTTCGGTGAAAACACCGAACAATGTGCATCAACAAATTGGAAATGTCAGTTCTACTAAAGTGATCAAGCAAATAAGACCTCGGTCAAAGAAAAAAATAAAACTAACACGAAACAATAAGGAATTTCTTAAAACAATCGGTTTGCTATAATGAATATCTTAGAGATTTTATCTGCTCCAACTTACGACAACACTGTTGAGGGAATCGAATTTCATTCTTACAAACCCTACATAACAAGCTTCAACAGGAACGATGAAATCCGCATACCTATTAATCAACAGGATCTGTATATACTACCTTCAGCGAGCACTTTGTATTTGGAAGGAACTATAATCGTTAGCAAAAAAGATTCAAAAGAAAAAGCAAGCAGCGTTTTTTTAACAAATAATTTTCTACTCTACTTGTTTCAAGATATACGATACGAACTAAATGGAGTAGAAATAGATAAAATAAAAAACGCTGGTGTGACTACTACGATGAAATCATTAGTGTCAATGAATGAGAGTGAGTCAAAGATATCTTATGCATGGGGTTGGAATATCGATGGCACAAAAAATATTAACGGAGGTAGTTTTTCTGCTTCTATACCCCTTTGTAATATTCTCGGGTTTGCAGAAGATTTTAAGAAAGTAGTGATAAATAGTAGACATGAATTGATATTGTTACGAAGCAATACAAACCTGAACGCTGTAAAACTGAATACTCGTGAAGTTGTAGATGATGTTCAGATAAATAAAATTGTTTGGCGTGTACCGCACGTTAAAGTGTCAGACAAAGAGAAAATAAGTTTGCTAAAATTGTTAGAGAAAGACCGTCCGCTCCAGATGATTTTTAGAAATTGGGATCTGTACGAATATCCTACTTTACCTAAAACAACGAAACATACTTGGTCTATTAAAACATCATCACAAATAGAGAAGCCTAGATATGTCATTTTTGGTTTACAGACAAATAGAAAAAACAATGCAAGCTCTGATATGTCTCTGTTCGATCACTGTCATATTCGTGACGTTAGAGTATACCTCAATTTAAACTACTTCCCATATGAAAATCTAAATGTGAATTTTGCTAATAGCAGAATTGCTTTATTAAACGAACAATATACTAGATTTCAACAGTCATATTACGGACGTCGCGCGGAGCCTTTATTAAGCGAAAAACAATTTAAAGACTTGGCTCCGCTCTTTGTTATTGACTGCTTTAGGCAAGCGGACAACTTGAAGACAGGTTCGGTTGTGGATGTAAGAGTGGAAATTGTAACGGATTTGGATATACCCGATCAAACTTCAGCATACTGCCTTATATTGAACGACTGTATAATCGAGTATAAACCGTTGAGCAATAACGTAAGGAAAATATCATGAATCCTGAAACTATATTATTGGACGTTCAAGGATTTAAGGACCTCTACAACAATTTTATAGTAAAAGAATTAGCATTGGCTACTCGTGATTACACCCAAACCTTCTTAGTTAAGTCTTCATACTTGTTCAGATACTTAACAAGCAATGAACAGAAGCAAGTTAAATGGTTAGAAAAAAACAGAGGTATTTATTGGAATGAAGGATATGTTGACTATAGAGAATTCCATCGTATAATCGTTCCATACTTACAAAATAAAGAAATAATTGTAAAAGGTTTTGAGAAGGTGCAATGGATAAAGGATCTATGTGTAAATTGTAAGGTATCAGAACTTGGTGAAAAACAATGTCCTAATTTATCTGTTTTACATAAAAAATACTGTAATGTAGATTCGAACTTAAATTGTAATAACCATTTAAAGCAATGTGCACTTAAAAATGTGTTTTGTATTAAAAAGTATTTAGAGTGGTAATAAAATGCATAATAATGTTTTATAAATAAAAAGCTTTTATTTCTAAATAATCTTTTATTTCGTTATACTAAACCTAACCAAATAGCGTAAAACATACCTAAGAAAATAAAATAAAACAACACAATAAAATATGTATTCCAAAATAGGATATTAATAAAAATCACTGTCTATCAAAGATTTTGATATTTTCTTAACTAATGATTCAGTTTCGTCCATAACACTATCGATAGCGTCTTTTACAATATATTGCACATTTATAATAACATTCTCACTATCACTTTCACTGTCACTGGTTTGAAGATTGTTAGAGAGATCTATAACTGAAATTTTTATTAGCCTTATACCTTGTTGCTGTATTCGGCTCATAACGAAAGATTTTGTTGGTTTTTGTTTCTTTAACTTTTCTCTGCGCTGCTGTTTCGATTTCTTATCTTTCGTAATTCGTTTGCAATGCTCAGGTTCGGTGCGAAACATCTCGGAGAACCCTTCATAAGGATCTTGAGCGTACTGGCTGAAGACAATCTCTGATTCAGACATCTGGAACAAAAATATTAACAAAAATGTTAACGCTGTTGTGAACACAAGTGTATAATTAGTTACGTCTTAATAACAGAATAAATGTATTAGTTTACTTACCGTTGACATAATTATGATGCGCTTTAATTTTAAACAAGTACTCTGAGCGAGTAATATTTGTTAAATGACATCAATTAGATACAATTAAAGACAGAAAAATATTACGCAATAAAAGAACGTAAAGGTTGTCACTCACTGAGTGTATAATTCAAACATTTTAATCAGTGAATGCGTCCGAGCCAGTGTCACAAGGTGCGAATGCTTCCTAGTAAGTGCATCGAACTGGTACAATAGTTGCGCATGCTTCCAGTCAGTGACTACCTTTAACTATAAATGTTCACAGTAAGCATTTTTGTCTCTAACTTAAGGACAATGAACTGATGTGTGTTTGTTTTTAAATAGTTATAATTATATCGATACGGATGTTGTGATCATATTACATGATAGTTAATTCTTACTTTTGATGTTGCGAAACTTCAACCACCTTATTACAAAAGGTAATTAAACCTGGTTTAACTTAGACTTGGTTTATCTCGCATGACGTCTCACTTCAATAGTATTCAAAAGAAAGTGATAGCATTTAAGATAAACCAAGTCTAAGTTAAACCAGGTTTAATTACCTTTTGTAATAAAGCCGCAAGAGTCTAGATTTTCTTTTTACATATTATTTAACAGACTTCATAAAAGAGGGATGATGTGTTTGAATAAGTCTCTGATAAATAAAACAAGTAGTAGGTACATGGTTTCACATTTTATTTATATTTCTACAAAACAGTAACTTATATATAATATACAATGAGTAATATTAAATAATAACTAACCATTACACATACAGTACTTACTGCCTAATCTAAACCACCTCATTTTTTAGAAGAAACGCGTGACCCCAGGCTTGCGTTGATATTTTCCCTACAGATATTGCTCGTTTATCGTCATTGCTAGACAATACAATCTTGTTGACATTCTGAGTAAATATTACGTGTTTAATTGATTTGCGACACAGTTTTCAACTAATGCAGCTATTTACGTACGCAACGAATTTGTCATGTGTTTTTGTTCCAATAAAGATTATTATTATTATTATTATTAAAAAAAAACATTATATTTTTTCTACGTATAACTCCACCTTTAAATAAAATATTTTCATGATCTGTGATGTCTAAGTCTCTTACTACGCAAGATTTCACGCCCTTCGCTTTTTTAATTATTTTATCAAATGTATAAATGGAGTAAAGTTTTGATCTCAAACCAACAAAATCAGATATACATTTCCCTGCCATTTCATCTTTGAACAAACCTGGTACTTTTTTGTTCATTAAGGGTAACTTAAAATCATTGTTATTGTCATAGTTACTGGTGTCAAAATATTTAAAAAAATTGTACTTTAAGTCATGATAAAAATCATTCGTATAAATTTTATAGACAAAAGAATCTGTATCTGTATAACATAGCTGCACTCGATCTTCATAAAATGGTTTTACAACATTGTAATGAAAGTCATACATGTATGACTTAGAAAGTTCTAATACAGTGAATCCAATGTAAATAGGCTTATCTAAAATAATTTGATCAGGTTTCATTTGTATTGCAACTAAATTTTCTGAGAGGATAGAGGCACTATGGAAATAGGGGCTGGCTACAAGTCTCTCGGCGGATATTGATTTCTTGGTGTGGTTAAATTTGTCGCACCATTGATTGACTAAATGAACAGTCACTCTATTTTCAGTATTTTCTAATGTCTTACCAAACACACTGTTGTTTAACAACTTAAAAAAATCTTGTTCGAAGGAACTCTTTGCCTTTTGTCTCAATTGAGTGTTTAATTCTATATATTGTTTCAAATAAGGACTCTGTCTAAACGTAATTACTCTATGAACTTTTCGTAATATTAAGCCATGTTCTAAACACTTTTTTAAATGAACGTAATGTATAACATAATTATACTTGTTATACAAATTTGCAATTAGTTTTTTTGTTTTACCGCCTGGAGGTATACATTTCTCTGGACAAAAAGGTAAATCATTATGGTGATTGTGTAAATGTTCAGGATACAAGAGATCGACTTCTAAAATAAAGCCCCACTCAGCGTTATCTTCAACATTTTCAACATGTAAATTATCTATTTCATCTTCACTAAGAAATCTAAAACCTGAATACGGTAAATACTGACACATGCTGAAACCGTAAAGATTATTACAATCTAGATATATACAATATAACTCTGAGGCTTTGATGTATTATATTCAGGCATGTATTTATTATTGGCTTTTGCATACCTATGGGAACACATGCACAAACCTCCTCGTATACCACTTTGAATCATTCTGATGATAAACAAGTCCGACACGAGTTCTAACTGAACGCCTGTTTTAAGCAACATTGCGTCGAAGGACAAACTAGGTGCGGTAATGTAAAACGCAGGATCTAAATTATAATGTTGTTTGCATGTTTTTCGAAACTTTTGAAATATATCTGTCAATAAAAGTACATCCGTTTTTAAGTATAAATCCGTATACTCGCCTAAATCCTTTATTTTAAATTCGCTCCACACAGTCTTAACGTGATTATAATCTTCATCGCTAATATCTTCGTTAGTTAAAGAATTATGAAAACAAGATTTGGACGGTAAAGATTTTTGATCGTAACATTTCCAATCTGTCATTATAGTCATACGGATATATTATACCTTTCCGTGTTAACAAACTAAATTTTCTTTCATCAGAAAAGTTAGTTAAAAGATTGACAAAATCTTCTGTATGCATTGTTTTAGCAAGTTTGTCTAAACTAGTTCCTAAAAAGTTAAAGGAATCTAAAAACCTTATTTGTATATACTCACTACCAGCAATATGAATAAACTTTGTGAATGTAATATATTTTTCCTTGTTACGTGGTATTATTTTTATTTGTCCGGGAATTTCACCTAACTTTTTTATAAATAAATGGCAGTCGTATCCAGATAAATTATGAAAAAATATTGGAACGAACTTTGGTATTTTATTTTGTAGATTACAATGACTGTGTGCTGCGCCTCGGTATCGTCCTGTAATATGACAATGATCCCTAACTCTATCGGTTAACAGTAAATTTTCACATATATGACACTTAACAGCGAGCTTAAAATTAAGAGCATCTTCTTCTGTGAATATCATAGGTTCGCATTTGGATAGAATTCTATATATTGATTTAACATCTTAAAAATTTACAAATTTTGTAACACAGTTATTACCGCGATAACTTCTATAACCGTTAACAGTATCATTAAATGATGATACTGTAAGGAGAATGCTCGCGTTCCATCACTAACGCCTCGCCTCGCCTATAAATACCAGGCGCTGCGGATAGAACGTCTCTTTTGCTGCTCGACGCTTGGACTGGACGGACGTGTGATTCTTAAGCTAATCGTGACGTTGCGTAAGCCATTTTGAATTTAGTGTGTGATAAAAATAATAAAGTGAGTGTTTTGTTTAGTTGATTAATTTAAGTCTTAGTGGACTTTAAGTTTTGCTGACTGTATGTTGCTGATTGTATTTTGCTGATTGTTTATGAAGTAAAAATGGTTTTTCTGTTGTAAATTGTTTCTTTTATTAAATTTCCACTTCTGAAACTTATATCAGAAGTGGGATAAAGGACTTTTCAGGCCTACTTAGACGAAGTCTCCTTGCTAAAAATTGTTGTGAACAGAAAAACCGTTTTTGTTTCCTTTTCATTTTTGTTTTGCAACTACCCACTTTATTATTTTTTCTTTTAATTCGATTCTCTTACTTGTTTTATTTTTTTTTGTCTGATTTGATTCCGGTTTCCCGGTGATAATGGGGCGTGAAAAGCCGCATACACGCGAGAAACGGTCACGTAAGTCACGCGGTCGTAAACGACGTCGATCCCGTGTGTCATATGATCGCAGTAGTGATAGATGAAGTTATTTGAAATGAAAATCAGACTTTTTGTAATCAAGCTGTTATATCGTAGAACTGAAACCTGCACCGTTACACGTAGTACAGTATATGACATAGACAAAAATATAGAAGAATCATAACCAATAGTAACTTAGCGACATAAACAAAATATAGCTAGCATAGATAAATGTATGGACATTGCAAATCTTATCTAACTATTATTATCTAAGTATTTTTGTTCAAATGTATAACATTGAGAGAGGGCTCTCAATGTTATACATTTGAACAAAAATATTCCAATACTTAAAAAAAATCAACAACAATAGTAGCTTTAGTTTATCATTAATTACCTACACCGCACTCTTTCAGAAACTTTACAATTAATTCTTTACTAAGAGATTTCGTTAACATATCTGCTGGTTGTTTCGAAGTGCATATTATTATGTACTTAAGGCAAATTTTATTATTTTTAGTCAAATCCTTGACAAAGTGATATCTAATATCCACATGTTTCAAGCGTTTTACAGACTCTGTGCTTGCATTCAATATTGCAGACTGATTGTCACAATACAACTTTACTGGACAAACATTTTGAAAATCAAAATCTTTTAACAAATTTACTATCCAACACGCTTCACTAGCAGCCATACTCATTGAAACATACTCTGCCTCTGTAGAAGACAGACTTACAGATGATTGCTTCTTTGAACACCATACTATTAAGCAATTTGCAAAAGTAAACAAGTAGCCTGAAGTAGACTTTCGGTCTCTTTGGTCACCTGCCCAATCAGCATCACAAAACCCTTGCAACACTGTATCATTACATTTATATACCAAGTTATAATCAATAGTATACTTTACATAACGCAATACTCTCTTAAGCGCACTCAACAATTCACTATTGGCCGAATTTTGGAATCTACTTAACATAGAAATGGCAAAACAAAGGTCAGGCCTAGTGCCTGAAACAGCATACATAAGGCAGCCAATTATTTCCCTACAAGTTCCTTCAAACTTTTTATCACATTTTACATCAGAATCAAGTATCTTACTATTAAAATTTTTATCCATAGGGGTCATCATTGGCCTACAGTTTTCCATATTGAATCTTTTTAATACATTTTCCAGATAATTTCTTTGTGATAGTACAGTTGTGCCATTTTGCAAATTTTGTTTAACATGAATTCCTAAGAAATCTGAAATGAACCCCAGATCCTTCATCTTAAATTTCTTGTTTAGTACATTTTTTAGTTTTATAATCTCCTGTTCATTTGTGCCAGAAATTTAGACGTCATCTACATAAATTAATACAAACATTTTATCTGTGCCATTATACTTTGTGTACAAACATGAGTCACACTTTGATCTCACAAAACCTTCTTTTGTTATTACTGTATTAAATTTTTGATTCCAACACTTAGGAGAATTTTTCAAACCATATAAAGATTTCTTTAATTTAACTGTATTATTATTTCCTGAATAGGCCCCTTTAGGTAAACTAACATACACTTCTTTTATCTCCCCATATAAGAAGGCCCCCGTAACGTCCATTTGATAAATAGGCACATTTAATTTTGTTGCTACCGCTACATATAGTCTAAATGTGGACAACTTCGCGACTGGAGCATAAATATCACACAAATCAAATGACTCCTGTTGTTCAAACCCTCGGGCAACAAGCCTAGCTTTATACTGTAAAACATTATTTACATTTTTTATCTTAAAGACCCACTTACTGCTAACTGTTTTCTTATTTACTGGTACATCACAAAAATCCCAAGTGTCATTGTCTTTAAGAGTCTGTAGTTCCCTAGCAATAGCTTCACTCCACTTACTTGCATCAGTTCTGTTCATAGCCTCAGTGTATGTAGCTGGTTCACACTCACTTTCATCCAACTGCACATTATTGCATTTATAGAAGGATGTTTGTTTTCTTAGCCGCTTGCCTCTTTCATCTATGGGTAAATCACTCTCATCCAACAGATGTTCCTCATCACAGCATGGTAAGTACTCACTGTCACAGTCATGGTCTGATCCCTCCTCTTCAACACTACTTGTATGAGTCACCTCCATTGTTTCATCTACGTTAGTAGTTCGCTCATTCACAGGGTTAGGTTCTGTTTGAGGGTTACTATCTACCACAGGTTCCTCTTCCAGGTTTATTGATGTTATAAATTCCTTTTCTTCTCCTTCCTTCACTTGAAGTTTCTCCTCCTTACCATCTCGGTTTAGGAATACAACATCTCTCTTTGTCTCCACTGTGTTTGTTTCTGGAAAATAAATTCTATACCCCTTCACATTTTCTTCATAACCCACCATCAACCCTTTCTCACCTTTCTTGTCCCATTTCCTTCTCCGTTCCTTCGGAATGTGAGCATACACTTCCGTGCCAAAGACTTTCAACTGGTGAATGTCAAACTTTTTGTTAGTCCATACTTCAAATGGTGACCTTCCATTTTCACGACTTTTCCCAGTTCTATTCAAGACAAATACTGCGGTATTAATTGCTTCCGCCCACAGTTTCTTTGGAAAGTTTTCTTCATGTAATATTGTCCGTGCTGCTTCCACCAATGTTCTATTTTCTCTTTCAGCCTTTCCATTCTGTTCCGGCGTATAGGGTACAGTGGTTTGGTGTGTTATCCCACGTTTCGAAAACAGTTCTTTCACTTCTTTGTTGATGAATTCTGAACCATTGTCACTTCTAAACATTTTCACTCTGTTTCCTGTTATGTTTTCGGCCTTATTAATAAAGTTCTCAATGCAGTATTTAATTTCATATTTTGTTTTAACAAAATACACACTTCTGTAACTCGAATAGTCGTCCTTCAGTATAACAAAATATCTCGACCCTCCGACAGATACTTCTTCCATTGGGCCGCAAGTATCTGCATGAATCAGCTCGCAAGTCCTTATACACACGTTCTCACTTTTGCTGAACGGTAGTCTATGTATCTTCCCAGCTAAACAACTCTCACACTCAGGTTTAGTGGTTTGTTTAATATTAATATGATGTTTTTGCAGAATGTCTTTTACGTAAGTAAAGTTTTGATGTACGAGTTTTCTGTGCCACTCATTTAAGTCATTCTTCACTAGTGTTGCAGAGCTTGCATTCTCGTATTTATACTTATACCGCAATTCCAAATAATAAGAATTGCCAATTCTTTCCGCCACCGCACAAACTTGGTTATCTTTGTAAAATTTGCATGACCTGTCACCTGTCATCATGGCGTAACCTTTATCTGTGGCGCGAATGACTGAAAACAGGTTGTTATTTAGTTCCGGAACGTAAAGAACGCTGTCTATGACCGTATCAATCCATTCGGTCCCGTTCGACACTTGCACCGCCACCTGTCCGCAGCCGAGCACACTAATTGTCGCGCCATTACCGACAACCACTGATTGTTCTGTGGTACTAGTGAATGATGTAAACAATGCGCGATTTCAACACATATGCTCACTAGCACCAGAGTCCACTAACCACTTTGATTTATGCAGTTCATGTGACGAACTAGACACTACAAACGCATTACTTTTCGTTTTGTTCTCAGTCTTACTAACTTTTTGTTTACGAAACCTACACTGCGCCTTGAAATGTCCGAACTTTCCACAATAGAAACACTTTTTATTATTTACTTCTTCTTCCTTTTTATTGTTTTCGTCACTGCCGTTTTTATTTTGTCTGCAATCACTTTGAAAATGCCCAATTTTGCCACACTTGAAGCACTTTATTTGTCTTTTATTTTTCGCAACGAACGCAGAGGATGAAGATTGCTGGGACTCTTCAATCTTGCCTTTCACCCTCTCTTCTTCAATTAATAATCTGGCCACCAAGTTGTCAATGGTTTGCTTATCATCAGGTGCCGACTCCCACGCCGAGACAAAATGCTTATATTCGTCAGGCAAAGACATCAATACTTTTGTGATAACAAACTTATCAGAGATCTCCTCGCCCATCTGTTTTAACAGGTTTCTCATCTCTTGGATTTTGGACAAGAAAACTGACATATCGATGCCCTTTTCGTATTTGTACTGGAAAAAACGTTGTTGTACAATGTGTATACTAGTTTCAGTCTTCTGTTCATACACGCTTTGAAGTTTTCGCCACATTTCAGCAGAACTCGTGCATGTGATGATGTGTAACATGGCTTCTTCCGTCATCCGCGTGACCAACAACGTTTGCGCCTTGGCATCTCTAGCTTCCCATTTGGTTATTTCAGCAGGAGCTTCGGGCTTAACACATTTTCCCTCCACAACGTCCAGCAAACCTTGGCCTCTCATCAGCACCGTAGTCTGAAATTTCCAGATATTCCAATTTTTGGAACCCGCCAGCTTGATCACGTTCCCATTATTGTTACTCTCCATTTTCCGACCTTGTTCACAGTCCACTCCAGAACAAGTTATCCTAGGTTGGGAATACACCGCGCCACACCGCGCGCCACGCCGCCGTGAGACTTAACCTCACTTTTTTTTTCGCCGATGACTAACGCCGAACTTTTCTTGATTCTAACTCACGATACAGGATTATGTGCCTGGGCCCATAACCTGAAGTTATTTGAAATGAAAATCAGACTTTTTGTAATCAAGCTGTAATATCGTAGAACTGAAACCTGCACCGTTACACGTAGTACAGTATATGACATAGACAAAAATATAGAAGAATCATAACCAATTGTAACTTAGCGACATAAACAAAATATAGCTAGCATTGATAAATGTATGGACATTGCAAATCTTATCTAACAATAGATCGTACCGCGATTCAACTAGTCGTAGTACTTCACGAGATGGCTTGCGTAACCGAGATCGGCATGAGTCTCATAGTCCCGAAAGACACCAATCGCTTACTAGGAATAGGCGCGAATCGCGTAGTAGGGATCGTTCGCGTAGCGACATTAGGAATAGAAAACGCACAAGTACTCCTTCACCCCCGGTTCAAACGATTTCTACCCACAAGAATAGTGAGGTTTTGTCTAAAGCTAAGGAGCCAATAATCCCTAGTTCGTCAGAACGATATCGGTCTACGGAGTCTAGTGTTCCCGGCTCTGAGGCATCCACTCTTGCTCATGCCTTGATGCAAGCAATTAAAACGATGCAACCAGTAAGGTCACAAAACTATTACGTGTCGAACTTTGACCCATCTATTAACAGCGTCGAGGCATGGTGCAACGAGGTGGATCGTGCTAGAGAGACTAACGGTTGGAGTGACTATGAATGTCTATCGCATGTAGCTACTTGCCTTAAGGGTGACGCCAAGGTCTGGTTAGGGGAATGGGTGACGAACGATAGGACGTGGTCTAACTTCGTACGCGAGTTCAAACCCCTTTGCCCAAGTAAATTGGACTACGCGAACATTTTGCTCGAAGCTATGAATACTACGTCAGACAAGTATTCAACTTACTCAGAATACGCCCGTCGTACCTTATTGCGTTTGAGAATAGTTCAGGGACTGAGTGACGAATTAAGAACGCTAATCGTTATACGCGGTGTAGACAATCCTCAGGTACGTGCAGCTGCTGCTAATGCAAACTTGACTTCTGACACTATTGTCTCATTCCTGTCAATTTACACGAAACCTTCAAGGAACGACAAGACCGTTGATCATAAAAGGCAAGGTCAAATGAAATCAGACCACCGTTCGGGCCCAAAATGCTTTAATTGCAATCAAACTGGCCATCTCAGTCGCAATTGTAAGAGGCCTAAGGCAAACGCGGCCAATAGGAAGCCTGCTAACGTGACTCCGGACACATCCTCCAATACACAACCCTCTTCTAGCAATTCTTGTACATTCTGTAAGAAATCGGGACATACTGAGGACAAATGCTTTACCAAAGTTAAAACCGAGCAACGAAATCCGCGTAATGTCAACCTTTGCTCTTATCGATCAAATATCGAACAAAATAACGACATGACTACCGCGATAATAGATGGAATACCCGTAGACGTGCTCATTGATAGTGGAGCCCTTGATGTGTCCCTTATTTCCTCAGATATTTTGAAACATTTTACGTATCAGCCAAAACCGAGACGTTGTGTGTTGAAGGGTTTGAGTGAGAAAGAAGTGGTCGCCACATCTTACGTTACGTTCACTGTGGAATTCAGCGACATTGCTATCGAAGTTGACTTAGTAGTAGTTCCATCGTCCTTCATGAACGCCCCTATCATAATTGGCACTGATGTTTTGAACCGCGAAGGCATCACTTACATTCGTACTAAAGATAACCAGTACCTCACGCGTTCCGATAACATTAGCGCAAAAAATGTCAACACCATTTGTGTGGGTGATCAGACCAAAGTAAATTCGCCCCTTCAGGGTACGGAGTTGATTAGGCTTATGTCCGTCATAAACGAGTTTTCCGAATATCTAATATCAGGGACTGCTATGACCACAGTCCAAACAGGTGAGATGGAGATAAAACTTACCAGCTCCACCCGTGTCGTTTATCGTCCGTATAGACTCTCTTACTCCGAAAAACTCAAAGTTAGGAAAATTACACAAGACCTCTTAGATAAAGGAGTGATTAGGCGTTCGAAATCTGAATATGCGAGCCCGATTATACTTGTAAGAAAACGTGATGGCTCAGATAGGCTTTGTGTCGATTTTAGGGCGCTAAATCGAATTACAGTGAAAGATCGATATCCTCTTCCATTAATAGACGACCACATTGATAGGTTGGGCGCGTGTAAATTCTTCTGTAGCCTTGATATGGCTACAGGGTTTCACCAAATTCGTCTTAAAGAAGAATGCATTCGCTTCACTGGCTTTGTGACGCCGGAAGATCATTTCGAGTATGTGAAGATGCCTTACGGATTAGCCAATTCCCCAATAGTTTACCAGCGTATTATAAATGACACCTTACGCAGTCATCTTAATGAGGGAAACGTGCTAGTCTACGTCAATGACGTCCTTCTATTAAGTAATTCAGTGTCAGAAGGGATTGAACTGTTGCGCAAAGTACTCAGGACCCTTACATCGGCCAGTTTTTCAATAAATTTGGCTAAATGTTCGTTCCTCGTCACAGAAGTAGAATATTTGGGGAGGTTAGTTAGTCAGGGTCAGGTTAGGCCGAGCCCACGAAAAGTGGAAGCCCTAGGTAACACCTTACCGCCTGAAAATGTAAAACAAGTGCGCCAACTCTTAGGTTTGGCAGGTTATTTTCGACGGTACATTAAAGATTACTCAACTAAGACTGCTCCCATTGCCCATCTAACCCGTAAAAATGTCAAATTCAATTGGACTCTCGAATGTGAGACTATTCGCCTCGATCTTATTAAAGAGCTGACCAGTGAACCGGTCCTTTCCATTTTTAACCCCAGCTTTCCCACCGAAGTCCATACGGATGCCAGCAGTGCTGGATACGGTGCGGTACTCCTACAAGCTCACCCAGATTCAAAAAAGCACGTAGTGGCTTATTTCAGTAGGACCACTCAGGGTGCTGAAGGGAAGTACCACTCCTATGAATTGGAGACCCTCGCCATCGTTAAAGCCCTCCAAAACTTTCGACACTATCTGGTTGGTTTGAAATTTTTAGTGGTGACAGATTGTAATGCCCTTAAAGCAACCGAACGAAAGAAAGATCTCTTGCCTCGAGTAGCCAGGTGGTGGATCTATCTTCAAGACTTCGATTTCTCAATCGAGTATCGAAAAGGTGTGATGTTACCCCATGCAGACTACTTAAGTCGCAACCCCGTCAGCGTCAACCAAATTTCTAGACCAAGAAATTGGGCTCAGATTGCACAGTCAGCCGACAACGAGACGCAAAATCTCATACAAAGACTTCTTTACTACAAGTACACCCCAGTAGGCCAAGATCCACGTCTACTCTGCTATATACCCAAGGGGCACAGACTTAGTCTTTTAAGAGTGTTTCATGATGAGCACGAACACATCAACGCAGAGAAGACCCTTGACCTTGTCCTAAGACATTTTTGGTTCCCCGGACTCAGACAGTTCGTTGGAAAATACATTGCTCACTATCTCGTATGTGTGTCGCAAAAGAGAGTTCCTCGGGCTCCTTTGCAAACTATTACTTCTTGGGAAAAACCCGACACACTGTTCCACACTGTTCACGTCGACGCCTTAGGCCCTCTGCCTGTGTCTGAAGGGTACAAATTCGTGTTACTTATTGTTGACGCTTTTACCAAATATATCCTCCTCTACCCGATTTGTAGACAAGACACTAGTGAGTTAAAACGCGTCGTTACTCAGGCTATTTCTATGTTCGGAGTGCCTAAGCTTATGGTCACTGACAAGGGACGAATGTTCGAGTCTAACCAGTTTGTGACTTGGATAAATGAACTCGGTTGTAACCTGCATTACATAACGCCGGAAATGCACCAGGCAAACGGTCAAGTTGAGCGTTACATGCGTACCGTCCTTAACATGCTACGTATCCAGTCGAACTATAAGAATTTACCCTGGTCAGAAACATTGTGGAAACTTCAGTTGGTGTTAAACATCACGAGACAGAAGACTACGCAAGTATCACCATTAAATCTTCTGATTGGTACCGAATCCACAACTCCTGTGGTTCGAGCTCTGGTGCGCGACATAACTGTCGAAGGATCGACACCAAATACAGAGGCCCTACGGGAAGTAACCAGAGGCAGGGTCCGCGATCTCCTAAGGAGCAATCAAGCCAGACAAGACGAACAGGTTAACCAACGGAGACGTCCACCTCGCCAATTTAACGTTGGTGACTGCGTGTTTGTAATAAAGTTTTCCCAGTCAACAGGAAAACTTGACTCCGGCATGCGTGGTCCGTATAAGGTGGTAGAAGCACTGCCTAGTGGACGCTATACGCTGCGTTTACTTAGCGGTAGCTACGGAAAGACTACGCAGGCTGCTGCCCAGCACATGGTGCCGTGGCGTGGCGAGTGGTGCCCAGAAACGTGCGCCGCGTTCTTTGAGAGTAAGTAAATCACTGTTGTTTGAATTTACGGACAGGAGTGATGCTTGGGCTGCCAGTGCTGTACTGTGGTGCCGCTGTGTCGCCGGTTGTGTTGGCACCTGTTGCCGAGTCACTGGTGGCCGCATAAAGTTGGCCATGTGTGGTCAATTTGTGGTCTCACACGTATGAATACGGTCTGCGTGTTGAGAGAACTCGTGCGTATGAATACGGTCTGCGTATCGAGTGGGCTTGTACACATGATTGCGGTCAGTGTATGAGTCAGCTTACACGTATGAATACGGTCTGCGTGTTAAGCGGCTTGCACGTATGAATACGGTCTGCGTGTCAAGCGGGTCTGCAGGTTGTCAGACCATGTTGCAGGTGGTGAGAGCTGAACGCTGGTCGTGGTCGCAGTTGCGGTCACCGTCAGCAAGACGGCAGCATAGAAACCGCCTCTTACGCGCTGGACACGTACAGGACAATGCCTTGGCTTCATTTTATAAATGGTTTAAGAAAGATGGATGTATGTGTCTATTCAAACTTATGAACTATTTGAGAGAACGATGAATGAATTAGTTGGCTGAAAATGAATGGAACTTAGTGAGAGGTTGAACGCTTTTACACAAATTGCTTGGATAGCTTCTAACAAGATCTTGTTTTCAGATGAAGATACTGATGACGACTCCGATCAAACGGGGTCCTCTACTGCGGCCAACCCGTCGCTTCTGCCAGCGGACGAGGTGGAGGTCGAAGTGCCGACCTCTCCTATCGCGGGTCCCAGCGGGGCCACTCCAAGAGCTTGTGTCGAGGACGACACCTCGTCAGGAGAGGCCGTGTAAGGAGAATGCTCGCGTTCCATCACTAACGCCACGCCTCGCCTCGCCTATAAATACCAGGCGCTGCAGGTAGAACGTCTCTCTGGCACAACGGCTTATTATACAAGCTGTACCAACTGGGAGTGCCAGACCGTCTCGTGCTCATCTTACGAGACTTTTTGTCGGAGCGCACATTCCGCTACCGCATCGGGGGCGAACTATCCACCCCACGCCCGATACGAGAGGGAGTCCCTCAAGGCTCCGTCCTCTCACCGCTCGGCTTCACGCTGTTCACCAGCGATATTCCCAAGAGCAAGAAGGCTCAGCTAGCCCTCTATGCGGACGACACGGCCATTTACTACACCGGCCAGAAGCCAAACGCTATCGCCAAGACCCTCCAAACTTGTGCCACCACCCTAGGTGAATGGTTCAAAAAATGGAGGATTGAGGTGAATCCCGATAAGAGTCAGGCGGTTCTGTTTTCCAAGCCGCGACAGAAGCCGGAAACCCCCAGCCCGATCACTATGTACGGCAAGCCGATCCCTTGGGAAAAGCAAGCCAAATACCTTGGTGTGACTCTCGACGAACACCTTACCTTCGAGAAACATATCAAAGCAGCCCGTAGCCGGGCTGCCTTTGCGGTGGGTAGGCTCCACTTCATGTTAACGGCAAAGAGCAAGCTCTCGCTCAGGTGTAAGCTATGCCTCTTTACCGCTGTTATCCGTCCCATCATGACGTACGCTTGTGTCGTGTTCGCACATACTAAACCGCGCTTTGTTCACAGGATGCAGACGCTCCAGAACCGTTACCTACGTAAGATCACGGGAGCCCCACCTTACGTTCGCAATGATCGTCTACACATAGACCTTCGATTGCCCACTATCGCTAAATTCATGAAACGCCTCACCAAGCGTTTCTTCGACTCGGCGCTTAAGCACCGAAATCCGCTTGTCGTATCGGCCGCCCGATACGAACCCTCGCGTATTAGTAGAACCCGCCGACCGCGGCACACTCTAGTAGAACCCGATGACGCTATCACCCTGCTCCAAGAGAGCAACAGGGAAACTAGCACGCTTAAAAAGCACAGACGCAAAATGCCGTCATTCCGACCTTGCCGACGAGGCCCGTCGCGAAATCCCGCTTCAACAAGCCCCCCCCCCCGTCCCTCGCTCGAGCCAGCCCGCGATGCTGAGCCAGTAGAGTTTTACCAATCGTCCCAAAATAATACCACCCAGATCCAGCCTGTCCCCTTGCTGTCCTCTCTCAGCGACGCCCTGAGCCGAGGCTCGTACCCCACAGGGGGTGCCCTCAGCGTGTAGTCGCTTAGTTTTTAAGTTTTATTGCCCTGGCTGGAGGCCTTAATTTCAAGGCATCCACAGGAAAGTCCGGTTAAGCAGTAGCCACCCTCTCTAGGGTGAACTGCGAGATGCCATTTATAAAAAAAAAAAAAAAAAAAAAAAAGTAGAACGTCTCTTTTGCTGCTCGACGCTTGGACTGGACGGACGTGTGATTCTTAAGCTAATCGTGACGTTGCGTAAGCCATTTTGAATTTAGTGTGTGATAAAAATAATAAAGTGAGTGTTTTGTTTAGTTGATTAATTTAAGTCTTAGTGGACTTTAAGTTTTGCTGACTGTATGTTGCTGATTGTATTTTGCTGATTGTTTATGAAGTAAAAATGTTTTTTCTGTTGTAAATTGTTTCTTTTATTAAATTTCCACTTCTGAAACTTATAATACTATAAGCAAACTAGCATTAAACAGATAAAAATAAAAACAACTATCAACCAACGGTTTTATATTTTAAACAATTCAATTAACAGGAAATAAAAAGAACACTAAATAGGCAGAATCAAATTGAAGGTAGGCAGAATTGGCTGTTCTAACGGGCAGAGATTCCTCGTAGCTTGTTGACTCGATGGAGAAAAGGAACGAAATGCGTCGTGCAGCGGTTTATATAGCCGCGTGGTGGCTGGAGTGTGCGTTCCTCTTCACACATCGTCTTGACGGTGTCTTTTCTGCTAACACGGCCTCTCCTGACCGGAGGACGTCCCCGTACTCCTATATCTCAGGTTGCAGGGCTTCGGCAGCACTGGAGGTGCTTGGTACAGGATCTGGCATCATCACGCCAGATGGCACATCACTGTGTCTGGCAGCTCAGGCGTAGACTCCACGTCCTCGGCATTACGGTCTGAAAACACAAACAGCTGGTATTACTATTCTGATTTTAAAACATTACTCATGATTTCCGTTTTTTTTTTTAAATTACGTTTAGTAACAGTGAAACTGAAACGATGCAGACATCTCAGTCGCATCATTACCATTATACACAGTGAACAATGTTCACACTAACAAAAACATAAGTGTAAGAAACATTTAAACAACTTTAGCATATTCCTAACAACTTCACGCGGCATAGGCACGACGTTAGCATACCACATGATTTCAACGTTTTGTATGGCATAGGCACATCGTTAGCATACCAAACAGTCTCTACACTTGATCTAACAACTTCACATGGCATGACGTTAGCATACCACCATGATCTCAACACTTGTATGGCATAGGCACGTCGTTAACATACCAAACAGTCTCTACACTTGCATGATAGAGGCACTACGTTAGCTTATCAGCAATCTAACAACTTCACATGGCATGACATTAGCATACCACATGATCTCAACACTTGTATGGCATAGGCACGTCGTTAGCATACCAAACAGTCTCTACACTTGCATGATAGAGGCACTACGTCAGCTTATCAGCAATCTAACAACTTCACATGGCATGACTTTAGCATACCACATGATCTCAACACTTGTATGGCATAGGCACGTCGTTAGCATACCAAACAGTTTCTACACTTGCATGACATAGGCACGACGTTAGCTTGTCAGCAATCTAACAGCTTCACATGGCATAGGCACGACGTTAGCATACCACGTGATTTCAGCGCTTGTATGGCATAAGCACGACGTTAGCCTACCACACAGTCTCTACACACGTGCGTGTACGCAGCCGAGGTCACGCGCTTGACCAAGCCAGGTCGCGCAGTCGGCCTGCAGCGAGTCGGTCGACCAGGCCAGTAGAGCGCGCTTGCACCGTGAAGTGCCACGCACAACTGCGCCAGTTGGGCGCGCTGGCACCGTGGAGTGCCACACACAACTGCGCCAGTAAGGCGCGCTGGCACCGTGGAGTGCCACGCACAACTGCGCCAGTAGGGCGCGCTGGCACCGTGGAGTGCCACGCACAACTGCGCCTGTAGGGCGCGCTGGCACCGTGGAGTGCCACGCACAACTGCGCCTGTAGGGCGCGCTGGCACCGTGGTGTGCCACGCACAACTGCACCTGTAGGGCGCGCTTAACACGCAAGTAGCGCGCTAGCAGCCCGTAGCGACGAGCTCAACACGCAAGTAGCGCGCTGGCAGCCCAGAGCAACGTGCTTAACACGCAAGTAGCGCGCTGGCAGCCCGTAGCGACGAGCTCAACACTCAAGTAGCGCGCTGGCAGCCCGTAGCGACGCGCTAAACACGCAAGTAGCGCGCTGGCAGCCCAGAGCGACGCGCTCAACGCGCCAGTAGGGCGCGCAGTCAACCGGCAGCGACGCGCTCAGCAACGCCAGTAGGGCGTGCAGTCGGCCTGCAGCGACGCGCTCGGCAACGCCAGTAGGGCGCGCAGTCGGCCTGCAGCGACGCGCTTGGCAACGCCAGTAGGGCGCGCAGTCGGCCTGCAGCGACGCGCTTGGCAACGCCAGTAAGGCGCGCAGTCGGCCTTCAGCGACGCGCTCGGCAACGCCAGTATAGCGTGCAGTCAGCGGTCACGGCGTCACTGTAGCGCAGCCCTGGCAGCCACTGCTGTGAGACCAGGCAGCGTTGCGGTGCTTCCAAACACACACCACTGTGCTTGTGCAATGGTTACTCTGCAAAGAAACAAATCTACGACAGAATTTGGCTCCGCTCGGTCACCCCTGACCAAACTTTATTTTCATTGGGTCCCACTCTTTTTGATAGAATCAAACGTGGTTAAACTGGGAATTATCAAAAATAGAACAATTAACTGTCCTGGGTATTAGTCGTTCTGAATTATAGTCGTTCTGAATTTCGAAAAGTTCGAATCCTATAAAATCTATTGCGACAAAAAAATGCCAGATTTATAGAAATCATCGAGTAAAACCTCTAACGCCACGGCTCTCAAAACAACCAGTAATCGAGTGGATGTCCCATGTGCATCACTCACTGACGTCACGATACGGTCTTTCCAGACCTCGACGTCCACTAAAGCTAAAGCGCATCGCGCACCTACATTCTACATGAGTTTCCTCAAAAAACCTTCATTTGAATCGGGCTACGACTACGCAATTAGCTGGTACTGTCAAACACAATACAGCCGATAGAATCCCTTACTCGACTTTCTACCACAACTTAACTTCATGAAAATTCTTATGAATATTGTCAGGTACATGATCCACTGACCTAATTCCTTAGCCAATCATGTGCATGTTTGTAGGCACGTGCAGGATTTAAAGCTTCAATTATTTAAAGCTTTAATTCATGCGGCATCGCGGTTAGTTACAGGCGTTACAGCGCTCGCGGAACGACCCGGGGAGGGCGAAGCCGCCTCGGCTGGCTCCCGCGGCGAACGGGACGCGACCGCACACGGCTCACGTGCTCGCGGTGGAGTCTTGTGACGCTGCTCTTCCAGTGACGTCAACCGATCTAAGATTTGATCTATTAGTAAATTGTTAGGTGACCTACGTTCTTTTGGAGTACGACTAGAGCCCTAGTTCCGATGACCTGGATGACCACAACTCGAATCACGAATTTCTAGATTGAAACCACAGAGAAAGCCTTCTGCTTTTACGGCTTTCTGCTATTAAGCATGTTCACATGCCGTTCAACGCGCAAGCATGGTACGAGGTACTTAAATAGCTTATTCACTAAACAAAACACTAATAAGGATAGCAGGATAGCTAATTAGCGTTACTAGGCTGAACCTAACAAACAAAGTTACAAAATTACCAACAAGCTACAGAACAACATTCTATAAAATGCAATCATAAACGCACTACCGTCGTCTTTTCAATAATGCAGTTAACAAATTGGAACGTACTCACCAGATTTTTCAACATTTTGTTTACCATGTTACACATCTACCCGCAGTAATTATGATAATAGCAGGAAAAAAGTCAACATTTTATTTACGATGTAAAACAGTGACTTGGTTCCTTTTTCAAATTCGAACAGCCAATTTTGCCCTAACAACAGAGTGGAGACGTGAGAATGAATGCCACTTCTGATATAAGCAAACTAGCATTAAACAGATAAAAATAAAAACAACTATCAACCAACGGTTTTATATTTTAAACAATTCAATTAACAGGAAATAAAAAGAACACTAAATAGGCAGAATCAAATTGAAGGTAGGCAGAATTGGCTGTTCTAACGGGCAGAGATTCCTCGTAGCTTGTTGACTCGATGGAGAAAAGGGACGAAATGCGTCGTGCAGCGGTTTATATAGCCGCGTGGTCTTGACGGTGTCTTTTCTGCTAACAATACTATATTATAGGCAAACGCCGCTGGGACGTGTCGTTGTGAGTATGACGTATTAGCAGAGTCAAATTCATCGCCGGAAATAGGTTCCAACAATGTTTCGAAATCTGCGTAAATAACGAATAGAATGTCTTGTTTTCTATGATAATTTTTAAATTTTTAATAAGACCCTTGTTCTGGTAACACTGTCACAACCCCTCCACATAAATGTGTTTCAATTTGATTGAGAGTTGGAAAGAACAAAAAACAAGTTTCGCAGAAGTATAGTTTACCATGATGTTTAGTCAACTGATTTCGGACTAGTCGAGGCAAATCTTTGATTAGACAATAATGAGAATTTGCGTTACTTTCTAAAAACAAGAGATGGATGCTCTTAGATTTATTATTCGTTGATGTATACAAAGGTCCGATGATTATCTTATCATTTTTTAATCCGTACACAAAAATATTCAGAAGTGGATTATTTTTCTCAAAAACAGCTATGTCCGAAAATGTAATCGGAAATGACAAATCATCAACATTTAAAATTTCACAAAAGTGAGGATAAGATGAGACTCTATCAGGATGTTGCGTTGTAGGGTATAAAGCTGCCACAACACACCATAGAAAGCAATACTCGTCTTTGTTTTTAATATTCAAGCAAGCCTTTTTATTTTTTATCATTTTTGGTAAAGGTATAAATTTCGATCCACCGAGAGGCTGATTTTTATTAATGTTTATTTCTAAATGTGAATTGCACAAAAATGTCCAGCCGCTATCTCTTTCGTCAAACTCTTCAATTTTCTTTAAGAGTAACTGAACTGTTGATTTATAAATTGAATCAAAATCGTAATTAAAAAAGATGCTCAGATAACGCAGAAACAGTGTAGACTTTATAGCCGCAAAACAAACTGGTCCCTTTTTCGAAATTTAATGTCCTCCAAAATTAATAAAAAATTGTCCCTTACAACAGATGAAGACATTACAATTGCTGTGGAACATTTTAATAACTGCATTCAGACATCGGCATGGGAGGCAACTCCTGAGCAACAAGATTTTTCTTTAAACTCCTGTCCCCAAAGCATAAGAGATATAATTTCTGAAAAACGGTCTGTCTGTGTCAGAAAAACCTGGCAACAGACGAGATACCCCGAAGATAAGAAAAGGCTAAATTACATCACATCAAAACTGAAGCAAGTGCTTGCAGAGTACAAAAATTTAGACGTTGAAAAATATCTCACCAACCTTGACGCTACGCAGGCAACGGACTACTCTTTGTGGAAAGCCACAAAGAAATTAAAGCAACCTAAGTTATACTCGCCTCGTATACGTAGGTCAGACAATTCATGGGCCAACAGTGATTTAGAGAAGGCTAAAACATTTGCCTCGCACTTGAAAGAGGTGTTTAAACCGAACGATAACGAAGGTCCCATTGACACTGTTTATGAAATTTCCAAAGCATTGTCTACAACTCACCAGCTTGACCCACCTTTGGACAAATTTACCAAAACTGAGGTGCGTGACGCCATATTAAAACTAGATCAACACAAAGCACCCGGCTACGATCTAATAACGGCGAAAGTCTTAAGAGAATTACCCGTAGAGGGTATTGTCGTACTGACGCAGATATACAACGCAATATTGTGTAGAAACTACGTCCCACCGCAGTGGAAGATCGCCCAAATTATCATGATACTAAAGCCAGGGAAAAGTGCTGAAGAGCCAAAATCTTATCGCCCAATAAGCCTTCTGCCGATAACATCAAAAGTGCTGGAGACTCTGTTCCTAAGTAGAATGAATCCCATACTTAAGGAAAGGAAACTCATTCCAAACCATCAATTCGGATTCAGAAATGGTCATGGTACAATAGAACAGGTACATAGACTGGTGGATAGTATATACAATTGCTTTGAAAAAAAGGAGTACTGCTCTGCGGCATTTCTAGATATATCTCAGGCATTCGACCGAGTATGGCATGAGGGCCTTCTTTATAAAGTGAAAGAAATGCTTCCAATTAACTACTATTTGTTCCTAAAATCTTACTTACACGAACGCCGTTTCTTTGTAAAACATGGTGAAGATACTTCAGATCTCCAGGAGATCTATGCTGGTGTTCCCCAGGGTAGCGTCTTGGGCCCAACATTGTACTTATTGTTCACATCAGATTTACCAGTGACTGAAGGTGCAAAAGTCGGTACCTTTGCTGATGATACGGCTATTCTTGCTGTGGATAAAGTGGCTGCCAAAGCATCCTATCAGCTCCAAGAGAGCCTGGATAATATCTCGTCTTGGCTTAAGAAATGGCGTATTAAAGCCAACGAAACTAAGTCAGTGCATGTCACCTACACACTTAGGAAAGAGACTTGCCCAACTGTCACATTGAATAATGTTGTTATACCTCAGGCCGATGAAGCGAAATATCTTGGACTGTATTTAGATAGACGACTTACGTGGAAAAAGCTCATATTTACTAAGCGTAAAGCCCTTGGTACACAGCTCAGAAAATATTACTGGATGCTAAATAGAAATTCCAAGCTTTCACTTAACAATAAACTACTCATACATAAGTGCGTTATGAAGCCGACTTGGACGTATGGAATTCAGTTGTGGGGCACTGCAGCTAATTCTAATCTAGAAATATTGCAAAGATTTCAGTCGAAACTCTTAAGAATTATCACTGACTCACCTTGGTACATGACTAATCAAAGGTTGCACCACGATTTAGGAATTCCAACAATTAAGGAAGAAATAACGAAAGTGATGCCAAAATACAGGGACCGTATACTAAACCATTCCAACGAGCTTGCTGCAGAGCTGATGAAGCCGAGAATCATATTCTCAAGACTCCAAAGGAAAACACCTTTAGATTTGTGTCAATAACACAGCAGATAAGATTAGGACATTGTAAGCACAACTGTCCCCTACATTGAAGTGGCTATGTCGCTGGACTTAGACCACAAAGAGTTGCAATAATAATCAACATATTGCTGAATGTCCACGAGGAGACAGATTGCAGTAATTACATTAAATAAAAAAAAATAAAAAATTAAGGATATAGTTTTTTGTAGCAAATGACTTTAATTCTTGTTGGTCACTTTTAAACATAAGAAAAAATGAAAACAATTCAAAATTAATTTTCACTGAGGTATGTTTCAGTACTGACTGATCTATTAGATTTTTTACTTGCTGACTAATATTACTGAGAAACATTTCTGGAAAAATATCTATCTGTTCCTTAGTTGCAATGATTCTGTAACTTACGATTCGTCCTTTAAACGAAGTATTAATAATTTCAATGTTATCGTGTAAAAGGATCGTGCTATTTTTTTATGAACATTGCTACATAAATGACCTGACCATCGACGATTATCTACCAATACGTTGCAAACTGAACAATGAGGCATTATTGATTAATTTAGATTCAATACTAACTACTTAACGTTTGATTAACAGAATAAAGTCTCTGAGTTTAACATAAAAAGGATAATTCTGACAACTAAAATTAATGATCTTATTAAAGTCTTATAAGTACCTATACAGTAATAACCGAAGAAAGTATTAGGATGACTAGCCCACTATATTGACGTCCAAATAGAAACTGTTTGCTGTAGTTCTCTAGTTGGCGAGATTCGAGGCGCTTATCAAAATATTTCTGGAAAGAGAAATGCATAATATTAATTTAGCGCTCAGTTCTAAGAATTTAAAAAATTATTTCAGTAAAACAGTATATAAAAAGTATCTGCAATATATAGATATTTATATCACATATTCATACAAAAAAAAAAAAAAAACAGACAGAGATAAATGACAGATAAATGACTATGCAAGATTTTATTTCTGAGAAAAGAAATGCACAATATTCATTTTGCCCTTCAGTTTGAAGAAATAAAAAAAATATTACAGTAAAAATAGTGTATAAAATTACCTGCAATATAAAGATATTTATATCAAATATCCAAAGTAATGATTTGCTGTAGTTCTCTAGTTGAAAAATTACTTCTTCATAAATTAGTTGAAACGCTTAATATAATTACGCTTAATATTTCTGGAAAGAGAAATGCACAATATTAATTAGGTGCTCGGATCTTAAAATTAAAAAAAATATTAAAGTAAAAAATAACAGTATAAAAATTACCTGCAACTTGTAGATATCTTTAACAATTATCCAGAGGTCAATTGTCCAGATGCGTAAATATTTATTTTCATACGAAAATATTAAATTCCAGGTAAATACAATATCGTCTGTAGCATAAATTAGTCGATTCCCTAAAAACCGACTAATTCTAAAAAGTTGTCACCTCACTAAATTATAGGTACAGCCCTAAATGTTCTGAAATGTCACAATGGAGGGAGAACGTCACTCAGGACCTCCTTTATAAACGGCTGCGCGCATAGGCTCTGTCCTTTTTACATCAAGCGAGCAGCCTACTAGATAAGTCCCCAGTTATTGGGTAAGTGAACTCCGCCATTGTGTTCTTTTGCTGCTAAATTTATGTCCCGGCAAGCCATAACTATTTGTAATCTCTGTGTCTATTTAAATGGCTGCCGGCAATGTATTCTGTATTTAATATTAATTAGCACCTAGCTATTCACTATGCACATGTGCTCTAATTGGTTATATGGTTCTCCGCATGGCATGCATCCTATTCTATTCTCTATAAACTAAATCATGCTCATCCATGCGGTATCATAAACCTGCGACGCGAGTCGGCGGTCAATGAGAACCCCGTGGCGATGTGACGCCACGCCTCGCCTTTAGTCTACCATCTATTCACCTATCATCTAATCACTGTAAGCCACTGCGATGTGTGAGTACCCATCTTCCATCTTCTTCACTGCCTTGAGCTTGCCGCACTTAACGCATGGCTGGGACACGCACATCGTAGGGGCTTGCAGGAACCATCTTGGAGCTCAAGCGCCCCCTTTGGCGCTGTTTCAGGGTTCCTATCGCTGGCTGACAAACTTGCTGCTTCGCTCACGCTGCACTGCTCTGCTGCTGTGCTCCCGCGTTCTACCAACGCGGTGAGAAGCGCGCATCTGCACGGCCGCCCTACCGCGAGCCGCCTTTAAACTGCGACGCCTACGCGTCCAGCACCAGACGACGGCGTGGCCGTGTAGACAGTGGCCTGCCGCCGCTACCTACTGGCCGCCTGCGCTGCCGCTATCGGCCTACCACCAACGCTGCCTCGGGCTAGTTGCCCTGAGCCCGCTGCCCACCTGGTCGACCGCCCTGCCGCGCGTCCCTACCGACGCGTGAGGCCGCCTGACCCGGCCTACCTACCGTGCGTGGCGATCGACGTCTTCTGGTTGCTCAGGGCAGTACCGTATACCTACCTTCAGTGACAGTGCGTGACCTTAGAGACACTAGAACCCTAGACCCTAGAATCTAATTGTAAGTGTAGTGCTAAAATAAATGTATAACTAAGTCTACAGTGTCTCATTTATCTACCACGAAAACCACTACGCTACAGTCTTTTGAACAGGTTTCACACTCCGTCTTTAAAGTATTGAAAATGTTGTTCATAAAAACCAACGATATTTCTCCAATAAAGCAGTAAAATATTTCATCATAATACTTGTTATTGCACAAATATTTGTTTTTAGGTCAACTAAGTTACATTTGCATCAATCATCTATTTTAGGTAAGGTTGACACGCATTCAACATTATTTGAATGGGTTGGGCGATCGACTGCTGCGCAGCGTGTTGCGGGTTCGATTCCCGCACGGAACAAATATTTTGTAAGAACTACAAGTAGTTGTTCTGGGTCTAGGTGTTTGAGTATGTGAGTTTAAATGTTTGTAAACGCACCCTACGATACAGGAGAAATTCCTAGAGTGAGGCAAAGTTCTTACAAAAAATTATAATATAATTATGTTGTTATGGTTCCGTGCAACCAAATGTTATCTTAGAATGTCATTGCTAAGTCTGTCCATCCTAGTTTCTATATGGATAATTATCGAGCTAGTTAATGTTATGGATACTACTATACTACGAATGACAAAAACAAAAAAAATAAAAAAACGGTTTCAAATTGAAAAAACTCAATAAACTTAGTCGTTATGTTAGACATTGCTTACTAATCAACTAAAGGTATAAACTATTTACAGAACTCACACTTGATCACTTTTTATTTGTTATTAAAGTACTGTATCGTTTTGTCAACCCTACGATATTTCGCGACATCGACATTCGCTGCTATACGAATAACTCCTTAGTCTTTATTTTTTCAACCGGTATTATACGTCCAAGGAAAAAAGATGATTCATACTAACATAGATACCCAAATGTGGTAATTTTTAAAATAGTGAATTATTACGCGTTTCCGATTTTATAAGCTACGTGTTTCGGGAGTTACACTATACAATCTAATTGAAGTCTGCAAGTGTGGAAGTTATCTTCAAGAAGTACTCTACTCTGGGAGGAGGCTTTCGGTGCTGCACAACGGGGTTTTGATATTGTGGGAAAGTGGCTTCAGAGTAATATTCTTACATTAAATGTGGACAAGACCAAGTACATCTGCTTTAGCATAAAAAAAAATATGGAATCACGCGAAATATCATATCACACGAGTGCCACTCTGGAAAAAATTGTAAGTGTCCATCACTGGAAGCCGTGCACGCAGTGAAATATCTAGGCGTTAACATAGACAGCAATCTCAATTTTAAGGAACACGTTAGGCTGCTATGCGGAAGAATACGAAAGCTCATCTATATCTTTAAAAACCTGAGGCACATAGCGGACTTTAAGTTGCTAAAGCAGATATACTATGCTCTTTGTCAATCGCTTCTAACATATTGTCTATCATCCTGGGGAGGCACATCAAAGACAACTCTGAAGTCTATCGAGATCGCCCAGCGTGCAGTACTGAAGGTTGCGACGTGCAAGCCTATCCGTTTCTCTACTACAGAATTATACGCGGAATGGGAGGTCATGACCGTGAGACAGTTATACATACTGAGCGTTGTCCTCCTACAGCACAGCAAACTAATCTACAACCCACTACTCCTCCAAAAATGAAGAAAGGACATAGTGTGCGAAAGAACTCAGTTGTTTAAAACTAAATTTGGACAACGCTTTGCCCACTCCATTGGTCCATTCCTGTACAATAGGTTGAACAGAATCCTTAATTTATACCCGTTAACAAAAATGCAATGCAAGAAGAAACTAACTGAATACCTAAAAAGTCTAACCTATGAACAGACTGAACTTCTTCTGTACATAGCGTCCTAACGATTTAGTGTAATAATAACAACAAGCATCTCTTATCACATACACACAAACGCGCGTACGCTCACTCACAACACAACACACACCACAACACACAACACAACACACACCACAACACACACCTCATATACACATCCTCTTACACATCAGTCACGTACATTCTCATCTAACACAAATAAGAGGCCACACGCAAATTCTACACAAACTGTTTTTCTTTTCTTTTACAAAGTTAATTAAACAAAAATAAAAAATGTTTAAAATTATTTTGAACAATATGGTATTTATTTATTTATTTATTTATTTATTTATTGGCCTATCTACAATTGTTACACTGTTTGTTCACACAATACAACAAAAAGATACATGCATAGTGTACAATATGGTGCGATAGACACAGCATGCAAAAAAAAAAAAAAAAATATTACAATTACAAAAAAATTACAATTATCGTGCAGAAATAACACTTTAAACAACAGTGGGTAGCTCTAGCAATAGCCATAGCATCCGCATCTATAGTCAAGTCAAAGTAAACACCTGAACTTAAGTAATTACTTATGCAAAAAATTTATACGAGTAGGTATGCAATGGGCAAGAATTTAAACGAAGTTAGAATCGTCAATGATAGCAAACATAAGAATTCCAACGTTTCATAGTTCTAACATCAAGGAATTACTAAACTACAGAGAAAAAAAACGTATCTTAAACAATGACCTTTACTCAGGTAATAACCATGACCTGCCCATAGATATGGCAGCAAGCACAAGTTAATACAAAATGACAGTTCAGAAATGCAAAAAATAAATAAAAATAACGTTAGTTTTGATGGACTTGGCGCTTGAATTTGTGAAGTGTTGTGGAAAAAATATCTATTGATTCATCGCAATTATTTAGAAGTCTGCAAATTCTGGGAATGGGGGAGTTGGATCCTGATACAGTTTTGCGGAATGGGGGACGTAATAGTTTTATAGGGTGACGAGGATAGTTGTGGGGTAGGTTAAAATTAAACTTGCTTAACAACTGCGGGCAGTCTATTTTATTCTGAAGTATTTTAAAAAGAAAAATTAAATCTAAATCATTTCTTCGTTTTTCGAGAGAAGTCATACTGAATTTTTGAAGACGTTTTGCATAGCTCCGAATTCTTTTGTTTAATCCCGCGGAATAAGCAAGATGGTTTAAAGATCTTTTCTGGATCCTCTCTAACTTAGGACTATGTGTTGCATAGTGGGGACGCCATGCAACCGCGCAGTATTCCAATATAGTACGAACGAGACAGTTAAAAAGATAAATCTTAGTTTTAGGCTTGCAAAAACATTTAGCGTTACGTAACACAAAACCGAGTGTCTTTGAAGCTTTTTAATAATATTGTCCATGTGAGGAATAAATGTTAATTTACGATCAAGAAGGACTCCCAAATCTCTGATCTCATCAACTTTACTGAGGTTCGTACCACTCATGCTATAATTAAAATTTATGAAATGATATTGGCACTTATATTATAATTATGTTTAATAATCGAGGGGTTTGGCGCTGATAGTCGAAATACAGGCTCTGCCTAGTTCGGCTACAGATGACTGCACCACTTACACTAAGTTCAACCTGCCTGTTAAAATATTATGTAAGCTATGTCTAAGTTTTTCTTTGAATAAACATTATTATTATTATTATTATTACCATCGGTCATAATTAGTGTGAATTGTGAGTTGCTGTCAGTAGCGGTATTGATAGCCATCAAACCAAATCAGTAAATTCTAACTGCAGATTGAAAAAATGTAAGTACCTATAACATTGGGAATCAAACGAGCTTACCTGTTAAGCGAAGTCTTGATTCTAATTTTATGAGTGGTGATCTGAAAAATAATTATTATTGACATAGGTAGTAATTCCTTACTACACGTATTGACGTCGCGATTTTAGATAAAGAAAATAAATATTTTTTAAAGATTGCAACATTTGCATCTTACTTTCCCGTCTTTGACACATGAAATGTCACTTATTTTAGAGATCTTAATATCATTAGGAACAAACTCTGTTTCCTATAACAGAGTAGTTCCAAATGCTTACATTCGCTTGTTGTTGTCCTGAAAAGGTTAGAATTGAATTAGGTAGACTAATTATTGCAGCTTTGGGGTTGTTAGTAGTGGTGGGTGGGTAATAATTATTTTTCAGATCACCACTCATAAAATTAGAATCAAGACTTCGCTTAACAGGTAAGCTCGTTTGATTCCCAATTTTATTTCGTGGTGATCTTCAAATAATTATTATTGACATAGGTAGATGTTTAGAGTTTGCTGCAATAATTAATTAAGTAATTAAAATACAAATAATTCTGGATGACACTTTGTGATAATTACCAAGTAACAAACGGTACTACTTTTAAAAGTCATGAGAATGTATTAGCGTACTCATTAGTGTTCATGCTTTGCATTATAGTGGTGTTGTAAACGTTTACAAAACCACAAACAGGCTCTCATGGTGACTTGTACTATAAAAGGAACCAAATATGTTTGTATTTTGCACTATAAACGATTCCAGTGATATGTTTTATCACACTTGTCGTGAGTGTTCCTTAGGAAAGCAATATCGGTAACTTATGTTTATGTCATTTCCCATTGTTGTTTAACATACCATTTGCATTGAAAAGGATAAAACACAAAAAAATCATGAACCGTTACTCTGCCATAACTTGCACTTGCGGAAGAATTTGTATCAATTAAATCATTATGCTGATTTCAAATTTGACAGTGCGCCTAGTTAACTCCTCGTAACACGCGTTTACGCCGAGTATTCAGCCACCGTCAGCATGCATCGTATTGCAACTATGCATTTACCGGAAATCAGAGATACTTGTTTTTCTGTTGTATTATATTCAGTCTTATACTAGCCACCAGCTCAATATCCTGTATTAGTAATTAAATTAATATTGTATTAAATAAATATTTTTTTAACTAAAATCCCGACCGCCGAAACATAACTGGCGCAGTCGCGACGTTCTAAGATCGAATCCAACTCTTCATCTTATGAGCGACGGTTCTCAAATCGTTCTTTCGTGATCTACAAAGAACCTATCGCGCGGTCGGACACCTCTACGGTCATCGGGATAATTCTCCGGAGAATTGGAGGAAGCTGTGCTGGCCGGGACTCGACTCGACGGGAGATGCAGTGGCTGTTTTGGTAAGTGCTCTTATTTACCAAGTGTCCTTGCTCTATTTCCTGTCTTATTTTTAATTTGTGTATTTTGTGTTAATTTGTGTGTCTGTCTATAAGCTAAAATCGCAGTAGGCATCCACGTAATTATAATAAGTAGCAAAAATATTCCACGAGTAAATTCCAAGTGTTTAATTCGACACCTCTATTGTTTTGCGTTCAGCGCCACTAGGCAGTAAAGCTACAGTAAAACAATGTCGCTCAGGGATTATGATGCTAACTATAAACCTTACAAACTAATAGCAGATTTAATGCCACGATATGATGGTAACCCTAAATTACTTAATTATTATATTAGGGAAGTAGAAAACTTACTACAGTTAACTTCCGAGGCAGATCGTGCACATCCAGCATTTATATGTTTAATGAAAAGTAGGCTCAGTGGTCCAGCCATAGACGCAATAGCTTATGAAGGCTACATAAACTCATGGCCATTAATTAAGAACGCGTTAATTAGGCGACTTGGCGAACCACGAAATGAAATACAAGTTATGCAGGAGCTAACGCGAGTGCGTAAGTCTAAGGGAGACGACGCTGAAAGCTTCGGCAAACGCCTCCGTGAGCTGTTAGATACTCTGTATTCCGTAGGAGAGCACGGTAATAAATCTTATTACGAAAAGATGGTTATTGAACAGTATATAAACCAGCTAGACTTCCACGTCTCGTTGGGCGTTCGAATCGCCAAACCAGACACCTTTGAAGAAGCCATCATAGCGGCTAGACAAGAAGAGGCTAGGCTTTCATATAATAGAGGCAACTATATTAATAATAATCCGTCAACGTCACAAGCAAAGCCAAAGGAGTTTTCTAAACAACCAGGCAATAATTATCCCATCCGTAATACAAATAACCCATTTGTACCTGGCTTTATTATTCCGCCACAAAATTTTGTACCGCAACAAAATAACATGACCCCTGAACAGCGGCAACAATGGGTACAATCCGTATTACCCTGGAAGGCCAGACCAGCATCAGGTAACTATAGACCAAATGGTTCGAATAACTTTAGGAATCAACCCAACGTTCCGAAACCACCGGTTCCCACGCCAGTATCATCGGACGTCACAATGCGTACGGCAGGTAAGCCAGAAAAACCACAGTTCGCTCAGCAGTTGTATTACATTCCAATTCAGATGGCCACCCAAGATCAACCAGGACCCAGCGACATGGAGCTCTATGACAATATACCAGACGGTAACGGCATATCGTTCGAACCGAATGCAACCGTGAACGAACAAGAGGTTGGTGTTAACCAGGATTTTATCTTGGACACCAACCGAGACAGCCAGACCTAGTTTCGATAAATTTCCAGACCAAGAAATATTTACCGTACATAATACTACCAGAGTTTGACGGTAAGTTTCTTTTAGACACAGGGGCCAGCCATTCAACTGTAGCAACTGACGTAATTGCAGGCACTATATTTGAGTACTGCGTAGAAACAGAACCCTTTCAAATTAATACAGCACACAGCTCATCAGTTCACGACAAGGTAGTTTATCTTCCTTTACCTCCCGCGTTTAATAGCGATATAACACATAAATTTCTAATATTTGACTTTGATCCTAAATATAAAGGTCTTATCGGAATTGACCTTCTGCAAAAATTAAAGAGTAACATCGATTTAAATAATAATGTTTTACGTACATCTACAGCGGAAATACCAATACACTTTAGTTCCCCACCCCAAAAGATAAGTATAGAACCTAGATGCGAAAAGATAGTAAAAGTAAAAACTAACTACCTAGATGGACAATACCTTCACGACGATTTAATCTGGTCAGATGGTCTAATGTCCCCAGCAGCTATAGTAAACGTTACAAACGGTTCTTTTAAAACTTCAGTAATTAATCATAGTGACCAGAAGAAGTGCATCCCATTTAAGCCGTCAATTCAATTAGAAGAATTTCCCAAAATTAATGAAAATGAAAATCATGATATTAATACCATACAGGTTAAAACTAACATAGACCAAACCTTAAAAAAATCCGAAGTGATCATCTAAATGAAGAAGAAAAGCGCGAGATAACCCGGTTATGCTATCAGTACAGGGATTTGTTTTATGCGGAAGAAATACCACTTACTTTTACACATGCCGTTAAACACGAGCTTAGATTAAGTGACAATACACCAGTTTTCGTACGTAGTTACAGACAGGCTCCTCAACAACGCGAAGAAATTCGCAAACAAGTAGACAAGCTCCTTCAGCAAGGTATCGTGCGAGAGAGCATATCTCCTTGGTCATGTCCCGTACATATTGTACCTAAGAAGCCCGATTCCTCAGGCAACGTCAAATGGAGGCTTGTAATAGATTATAGACGTCTCAACGATCGTATCGTCGAAGATAAATACCCCCTACCAAACATCCATGATATTTTAGATAGATTAGGACGAGCACAATATTTTACTACCCTAGACCTTGCTAGTGGTTATCACCATGTGGAAATGCACCCAAACGATATTGAAAAAACTGCATTTACCACAGAAAGAGGACACTATGAGTTTCTTAAAATGCCCTTTGGTCTCAAAAATGCCCCAAGTACATTTCAAAGACTTATGGACCATATATTAAGAGGCTTAGATAACGTTTATACATACCTAGACGACGTAATAATAACATCTACGTCCCTACAGCAACACATGGAAAAATTAAAACAGGTATTCGATAGATTCAAACAACATAATCTAAAGATCCAGTTAGATAAATCACAATTCTTACAAAAACAGGTTAACTTCTTAGGACACGAACTAACAGATGAAGGTTTAAAACCAAACAATGACAAGATAAAAGCCGTAATTAATTTTCCACTACCTAAGTCTCAGAAGGAAATAAAAGCCTTCTTAGGTTTAGTCGGATACTACAGAAAATTTATAAAAGATTTTGCCAAACTCACAAAACCAATGACCCTTTGCCTTAAGAAAAATAGTAAAGTAATACACTCCCCGGAGTTCTTAGAAGCATTCAATAAGTGTAAACAGATCTTAACTAACGCCCCAATACTACAGTACCCAAATTTTGATGAGCCCTTCATCCTTACCACCGATGCATCAGATGTAGCATTAGGTGCGGTATTATCCCAAGGAATAGTAGGATCGGACAAACCAGTAGCATTCGCATCCAGAACACTGTCAGATACCGAATCTCGTTACTCTACAATAGAAAAGGAGCTACTCGCCATAGTATGGTCAATTAAATATTTCAAACCTTACCTCTATGGAAGAAAGTTTATTATCTACACAGACCACAGGCCTCTCACCTGGCTAATGTCATTAAAAGATCCTAACTCTAAATTAACTAGATGGCGTTCAAAACTCTCGGAATACGATTATAAAGTTGTATACAAGAAAGGTCGCCAAAATACCAACGCGGACGCTCTATCACGTGTTAAAATCTTCCATGGTAGTGTCGACTCTCTAGCGGTTAATTTAGATGACAACGAAGATGACGAGATAATTAATAGAATATTCGAAAATGCACGTAGAGAAGCCGATAATCAAATAGACATAGTAGCACCCGATGAAAACATACAATCACAAAACCCAAGCATTCCCGAATCTCATATGGGTACGGATAGTATGAGTATAGTGTCAGCCGAATCCGAACTAGTGTCTACGAGACATACACAGCCTGACAACGAAAGTAAAGGCATACCCATAATTACTGACGCTATTGACAGACAGTTGAAACAGTTTCATATTAGATCAACGCCCGGTTCCACGTATAGAGTAGATAACAGATCCACCAACTCAAAAGTAGTTATAAAAGATGTCTTTATCCCAGTTAATGAAACAGAGTCCGAGATAATCAAATTTCTTAAAGAACACACCATCGCCGATCGTATATTTCATTGCTATTTTTATAACGAAGAATTATACCATGCCTTTTCTAGGGTATACACAACAATATTTAACGAGAGAGGTCCTAAGCTACTTAAATGCACAACACGCGTAACTCTAGTAGAAAACAAACCGGAACAACAAGAGTTAATTAAGAAGTATCACGAAGGTAAAACTGTTCACCGTGGTATTTAGGAAACGTACAAGCAGTTGCACAGAAATTATCATTGGCCAAACATGCTCCTTACGATTCAAAGTTTCGTTAATCAATGCGATACCTGTTTGAAATCTAAATACGAACGTAATGCTCTTAAACCACCCTTAGCCATAACCGATACACCTCGAAAACCGATGGAACACATATTTATGGACCTTTATTCAACCGGAGGCACAACGTTCCTGACAATCATTGATAACTTCTCTAAATACGCACAAGCGGTCCAACTAACAGCATGCAGCAGCGTCCATATAGCTGAAGCATTATTAAATGTTTTCTCAGTGTTAGGTTTACCAAATAAAATAACCACAGATTCCGACACTAAATTCGATAACGATGTTATTAAAGAAATATGTGCCCTACATAATATTCACATACATTTTACAACCCCCTATAACCCAAATTCTAACTCGCCTATTGAACGTTTACACTCTACCCTAGCTGAGATAATTAGAATACAAAGAATGACCAACAAAGATGACCCTATACAGCTAATCATGAAGTACTCTATAATAGCATACAACAACGCTATCCATTCGGCAACTGATTATACACCTCATGAGTTATTATTCGGACACACAGCGTCCAGATACCCATTAGAGTTATACTATCCGAAAGAATATTACCAGGACTATGTTATTAAGCATCGTGCCAATGCAGAGGCAGTTCAGGAGTGCATTGCGGCACACATGTCCAAAAACAAGGAGCAGGTGATTGCTAAACGTAACCAAGAAGCAGAAGAAATTAAATTCAAGGTAGGTGAAACTGTCTATAAACAGGTAGCAAAGTCAGCTCGCAGTGACAAAACGAAGCCAGTCTTCAAAGGACCATACAAAATTATACACCTTCACCCAAATAACGTGGCAGAAATAATAGGTAACCATCCAAATTTTAAGTCCATTAGGGTTCACTTCAAGCTACTACGGAGGCCTCATCTTGTTGCAGGACCTTCATCGCAGGAGCCGTCGTGCTCAACACAACAGCAACCGTAACCATTACCCACGTCGATTATGACAACGGTATCCTTCTCCTAAAACAAGGCCAACTCCTTAAACAGGACAACTACTTTAGCCTTGCTTGCGTTTACAACATTACCAATCTGCAACTTACATCTACCCAATTGATGTCTCTTTATGCAAGCACGAAAAACGCTGAGAATACAGCATCGGGAGATTTACATAAAACGTTTAGGAATCAAATAGAATATAGTCTTAGTATTATAGGTAAGAAGATTAAGTTTTTAACGCCGCAAGTTAGAAAGCGACGCGGTCTTATAGATGGATTAGGTACAGTCGTTAAGTCTATCACAGGTAACCTCGACCATGAAGATGCAACTAAGTTCGAAGAAGAAATTTTTAACATTCAAAATAGAGTTAAAAACGTTCAGGATTCACAAAGGAAATCCTTAGTGTTAGCACATAATACAATAGATGAGTTCAGTAAACAGTTAACAAAATTAAACAATAATCAGAAACATTTGGCTAGTTTATTGCAAAATGTAACTAATAATTCCAATGACTTATCTAACCATTTACATTTCTTAGATATTTACGTACAGATAGATTTTAGTCTACAGATAATTTTAGATAGGTTAGCGATATTGGAAGATGCTATGACTTTTGCTCAGATGGGCACCATGCATCCTAGTATTATAAGCTCTCAAAATTTAATAGAAGAGCTGAGAAACTTAGAAAATATATTTTCGTTTAAACCAGTAGCTAGTATTAGCATTAGTAACATATACAGGATAGAGAAGTCAATTAAAGTTAAAGCTTACAGCACGGAACATTCAATTAACTTTATTCTTGAAATCCCTTCAATTACCCCAAAAACATTCGACCTTATCCACCTCTATTCAATCCCAAATAAAAGCAACCTAACTATTATCCCTAAATCCAAATACCTAGCACTTGGTAATGACGAGTACGCTTACCTGGAAGAAGATTGTCAGCCACTGACCGACAACACCCAGCTCTGCAAGCTCCTCGACACCAGAAGAATCGAAGACACAGATGACTGCATACTATCACTCATCCAGCATCGCCCAGCGAATTGCACTTACGCTAAGATGAACTTAAGAAGAGGAAAAGTTCAGAAGATCGGGGACAACAACTGGCTACTTGTCCTGACAGAAGATGAAGTCACCAAAACTCAATGCAACACCAAGACAGACTACAAAAAGTTATCTGGAATTCATCTCGCTACAATAACAGAAGACTGCCAGATGATCGTCATGAATAAAACATTACGATCTCACACCGACACAGTCGTCATCAACGAGGTCATACCCTTACCCGAGCAGCATCAAGTCTCAGAATCGATACAATACGAACTCCAACTAGAAGACATCTCACTAGACAGCATCCATGAACTTATTAATAAGGCAAGCGACATCTCCGTGCCAGAAGAAGATAGTTGGCCAATCATAGCAGCTACACCCAGCTGGAACACAATCATCCTATACATCCTATTGGTTGCCGCAGCGGCCTGGAAGCTGTATCAGTGGAAGAGGAAGAACATCCCGGAGGACACCAAGGGCAGCGCGGACGCCGCCAGAAGCAAGAGTTGCTTCTATCTTATGGAGGGAGGAGTTAACTCCTCGTAACACGCGTTTACGCCGAGTATACAGCCACCGTCAGCATGCATCGTATTGCAACTATGCATTTACCGGAAATCAGAGATACTTGTTTTTCTGTTGTATTATATTCAGTCTTATACTAGCCACCAGCTCAATATCCTGTATTAGTAATTAAATTAATATTGTATTAAATAAATATTTTTTTAACTAAAATCCCGACCGCCGAAACATAACTGCCTTCATAATTTTTTATATAATAATAAATAAAAATAAAATCATTTAATTCAAGTATCAGTGACTCATAATAATAATTATTAGTCACAATAAAAAAACACAAAACATAGATAAATTCACATTAACAATTTATATATTAAAATTCTGTCGCATCAGCCTGCCACATCTCGCCTACAACAGTGGGAGATGATGGCGCAATCAAGTCGTCCCGCGAGCGCGGCCAGCATGTTGTTAGCGCTCCCCCGCACTCGCCGCACCAGCGACGTGCTTCTCTTGCGCATAATGGCGTGGAAACAATCCACGCGCGCGCGTGCAAACATAGTCGATGCACTGCAATAGCGGGGGAGCGCCAACATCATCCTGAACGCGTTGTTGAACTGGACACGAAGGGCGCTGTATGACTTTTGCGTATAGTCAGTCCACAAGCTGCACGTGTACATTGTAGTGCAGTAGGCTCTAAAAAGGGTTATCTTAACATCACTAGAGCACCGTGCAAACCTGCGGATAACCATGTTCGCTCTGACCGCCAGCGCCCTCCGCTCCCGCTCAATATCCGCATCATCTTTCAGGGTAGGAGTCACGAAATGTCCTAAGTACTTAAAAATATCCACCCTCTCCAACGGTGCACCATTAAGCTTTACGGGTGGCATTTCTCGCACTTTCCTCGACCCACCCTGAAAAACCATGCACTGACTCTTAACCGTATTATAGCGCAACCCGTGAACAGCTGCATATTCCTCACATATAGTCATCAGCCTCCTAAGTCCACAGACCGAGGCGCTCAGCAGCACCATATCGTCCGCGTAGCTGATGTTATTAAAACAGACTCCATCAATGTGACAACCGATATGTTGCTCACTGAGCGCCTCGATCAGTCCATTTACATAGAGGTTAAAAATGGAGGGGGAGCTCAACCCCCCCTGCCTCACCCCGCATTCCAACCTATATGGGTCCGACAACGTGCCCGCCCACTTCACGTTGTTCACCTGGTTCCCGTACCAATACTTAAAGATGTTAATAAGTCCACACGGTATCTGGGATGATCTCATCTTATTCCACAAGATATCATAATGTACCAGGTCAAAGGCTTTGGAAAGATCGAGGAAGCACGCGTACACAGATGTGTTTCTGTCGGTATAGTATTTAACAGCACTCTTAAGACACAATATTGCAGCTTCAGTAGACAGTCCCGGCCGAAAACCGAACTGATTATCGTGCAACTGTATGTATTTGTTTAATTGTGTATTAAGAATGCTGTCAAACACTTTTGCAACTATTGTTGCTAGGGAAATAGGTCTATAATTTGATATATCCGACAAATCCCCTGCCTTATTTTTTACTACCGGCACTACGATCGTCCTCAACATATCAGCCGGCAGGTATGAGTGAGAAATACAAAAGTTGTAGAACATAGCCAACACCCTACACATATGAGGCCCAGCATGTTGAACATGTTCCACACCCAATCCGTCATGACCAGGCGATTTCCCATGGGAAATCGATTTTACTGCCATTGACACATCCCTGGCCGAGATCCTGGTACTAACACATTCCCCACTCACACCCCCCCGCCCCCGTGATGAGGACGATCCCAGCTGTGACCTTACAATAAAGTTACAAAATTCAGTACACAGATACCTTATAACCTGGATCAACACATGGGACAGCCTTCATCCCGAGTTTATCCACCCGTGGGACAATTCTCGAGCCGTAGCGAAAGAAGCCACTGGCAACAACTAGTACATGACAGTTATTTCAAGAAAGCGGTTTTGTATAGTCGTTGGACATTAATTTTAATCTGTAATAGTTACGTTACAACCCAGGGTCACCGACATAGCTCTCAAAATATGCAAGTTAAAGTGGCAATGGGTGGGCCACGTCGCTCGACAACCGATGGGGAAGAAAGGTTCTCGAGTGGCGACCACGAACCGGAAGACGCAGCGTTGGTAGGCCTCCCACCAGGTGGACCGACGACATCGTGACAGTCGCGGGTAACCAGTGGATTGAAACGGCAGGTTGCCGTTCGTTATGGCGTTCTATGGGGGAGGCCTTTGTCCAGCAGGGGGACGTCTTATGGCTGACGATGAGGCACGTTACTTTGCTCATACCTATGCCGTTAAGGATTACTTGTTCATGAAATTATTCGCCGTTAAAGAGATAACTATTTTTATATGAAATGGGCATACTCTTTACCACAATCATGCCCTAAGGGCAGAGATGAGGTCAACGATGGAACTGGCTCACCCAGAAGAAACCTATTTACTCGCGACTTAAATAGATTGAAGTGATATGAACTCGGGAAAACCGACGCAGGCAGGGAGTTCTACTCCTTGGCTGTGCGCATAAAAAAAAAGATTTAGCAAAGCGCTTCGTACGAATGTGTAAAACCATCGACAAGGTATAACCTGCAGTATGTCTAGTTTCCCGATGGAAGAAGGGAGAAGGTGGAATCAGCTCGTGGAGCTCCTTTGCATAATCTCCAAAGTACAGTCTGCAGAAGACCGACAGACATGCAACTTTGCGGCCGTAGGCCAGGATACGTAGCTTGGCCACCAATTAGCCTCTCATCGTCGCCAATTAGCCTCCTGGCTCTGCACTAGATACAGAAAAAAAAAGTGTGTCAAGTTGGTATTTGGCTGTGCCATCCCAAAGGTGAAAGCAATACTCCATGCCGGACCGGACTTGAGTTTTATATAATATTGAAAACTATCCAGGCTTGTAGTACCACTTAACCCTCTTTAGTATACCCAGCATTTTTTTTTTGCCGCTTTTTGAGCTTTCGACTCAATGTAGGTGCTGATGTTCAGATTTGTGCTTCGTGCCATGAAGCTCGAGACTGTCAGTAACTTGTACAGATGCACTCTGAAAAGTAGGAGCTAGATTTGATTAGATTGAATGGACTCCTTTTGGCGGAGAACACACACACTTGTGTTTTGGTGGCGTTGAAATCAATGAGATTCTCGTCACCCCACTTGGAGACAAAACTTAGAGCTAAACTCGTTCGCTTTACCATGGCCTCTCTCAATGATCGTACTTCATCACCGCTTTTGCGCTGGTTGTATAACTCTCCATGACAGTGCTGTCATCTGCGTACCCAATAATGCCAGGCACAAGGAGGTCATTGATAAGCAGCAGGAGAAGTGTCGCGGAGAGAACAGACCCCTGAGGCTCCGGCATCGATAGCAATAAGGTCAGAGAAGTAGCCATCTATGACCACTCGGATCGAACGTTGCTTTTGCTTCTTAGGGCTACATTCCGAACCAAAGTCAAATACAAAAAGAAAATCTACACCACTTATCTGGAATACTCCACGGGCTGCTCTGAAACACAGGTACACTTGCTTAATGCTGGTGCTCCGTGTGGAGTCTTCCTTCTTCCATCGCTTTGGGCAGGAATTGGCTGTGTGCCCCTGCTCACTGCATACATAGCACGTAACGGCCGTAATGGCCGTAACGGCTGTCTTTGGTATTTCAGTTTTTGCAGCAAGCAGGTTTTTTTTTGAAGAGGCTTTCTGTTTTTTTTTTTCGGCACTCATGGCCACGATGACCCATTATTCATTGTTCAATGTGAAGTTTCGCAAAGTACTACACCGCACACGGGTTACACCATCTAATTTCTTTTCACAATTATCGTTTCACTGAGTTTACACCAATTCACAATATCGGATTCCGATAGATCAGGATCAAAAGCCACAAGCATAGCTTTGCATTACTATCATTAGTGGAAGGTGGATCCGGTCACACTTCTGATGAAGGCAGAGGGTCTGTCGTCTTAAATGAAACTACGAAATATAGCGGTAATCAACTTTTACTCCAATAGCACGATATTTAAAATAAATCACTATACACACACAACTATATAATTCAGATATAATATTAAAACTCTAAGCGCTACAGCATGTGCACCGGGCCAAGCCTGCGACAAGAATGATCCCCTCCACGCCGAGTGGTCGTTTATAAAGACTGGCTCGAGCAGTGGGGAGAGTGGTGCGGCCTTAGTGACGCCTGCGCTGCGCACCTGGCCCGCTGCACGTGCTGTTTACAACGGCGACGCCGTCACATACTTAGCAATTGGTAAACAATAACATAATGTTGATTAAAATAATAATAATAATTAGGCCTCATTGTTGATTAGTAGGCACTACACCCTATTATTAAAATTAATGATTGGTTAAACCTCTCTTGTTGATGAACAATGGTTCAATATTAGTTTAAAAATATATTTTTCAAAGTCATTGACTGTTCATAGTAGATGATAATCAATGATAATGATTATCATCAACTATTTAGAATTCTAATTAAGAAAACTGAAACTGTTGATTAAACCCTATGTTGATATATTCCCACTTAGAGAAAATAATTAAGGAATACTTTATAAAAGTCATTGTCCTAGTAATGATTATCATCAACCACATAATAATCTAATGCTTATTAAGAAAACTAAAATAGTTAATTATACCCTTATTTGGACATATCCCTACTTAACAATATTAATTAGAATACATTAAGTACAAATAAGTTAACGACTATACTGATTATATTACCATTGGCATATTATTAGTAGCCAAATACAATGTTCATTTTAAGATGATTAAATACATAGTAAAACAGAACATGTGGTAGTTTCTTATTATTTAACTAATTCAATTATTGCAGCAAACTCTGAACATCTACTTGTATAATAAATTATGTTCCAGATTGTCACGAAGTAAAATTGGGAATCAAACGAGCTTACCTGTTAAGCGAAGTCTTGATTCTAATTTTATGAGTGACAATCTGGAACATAATTACCCACCCACCGCTAACAGCCCCAAAGCTGCAATAATTAGTCAACCTAATTCAATGAAACCAGGAAAACAGTCATTATGTAAGTATGTGGAACAAATCTGCACCAAAACAGAGCCTGTTCCCAATCCTTCAATCTCTAAAAAAGTGACGCCTGGGGTGGCCAGTACGAGAAGCTTGGTAAAATGATACCAGTTTATAAAATATTTATTTTTTTGTTTCTAAAATTCGCGATGCTTAGGTAAGTGTGTGTAGAAATACTACTTGTATAATAAATTATGTTCCAGATTGTCACTCATAAAATTAGAATCAAGACTTCGCTTAACAGGTAAGCTCGGTTGATTCCCAATTATTATCTTGACACCATTTCGATAGGAACTCTAAAAGTTTTGACGAATCCAAAGCGATATTATATTTTGAGGCTGGAGGACGAAGACTGTTATTGAATTTCAATAGCGTCGTTACATAACCATCGGAATTGACGCCTATGTATTTTAATATTGTGAGTTTTACAAAAGTTAACTCAAACGTCGAATTGTAACATCGTAACATCATTTACTTTTCAGATAAAGAATAGCTATCATAATTTCTAAAGATGACTCTTCTATTTCGTAACTTTCATGCAAATAACGTGAGCTTGGGGACACTGTTGGAAATAGATAAAAACAATTTATCAGAGGGTCTAAACTGAACTAATTCTGAATAGAGAAGTTTTTGTTAAAGTGGAAACCAGGGTTGTGTTGGCCAAAATGGAACCACAAGAATACCCTCTACTTGTTAGTATGTATATTATATATTAGTTTTCTTAATACTTCTAATTTAACCGCAAAAGATGGAAATGCGTATTTAAAACAAAGTTTTTATCCAGTTTAAAGTAAAATCGTTTACAGCGAATGCTCCTGGGTCTCTAGCCCATGAGACGAACTTAGCACATTGTTATTCAACATTGATCCGAAAAGATTAACTTTTGGTTGCCTAAAAGCTCAGAGAATCTATTCAAAAGCATGATCTTAGATGGCCTATTCGGTATCGGAGTGAGATACCCTAGACTAGCTTAGGTATGTATGAAGCCAGCCAATACAAATATAACGCGAGTTTAACACCACTGCCATAAACATTTTGTGATTTAGTTAAATGTAGAAATCTTACTCCACCCATGAGGTTGATGTACGAAATAGCAGTTGTTTGGTCAACGCGTAACAAATAACACATGACGAATACTTGTCCAGTTCGTAAATCCCAAGAAAGCAGCCAGGAATTCTAGACAATTAATATTATATTTGTCAGACCCTGTGTTACTCCACTGGCCACTGACAGTCTCCTCACCGCATGCTCTAGCGTCTGAAAATATTTTTAGACATTAGCAGTCTTGCCTAATGGGATCGACTGCGGTATCAATACATTTTAACCACCAGGTAAAATCGTCCTGCAAATACCTACTGTGGTAATGACATGTGGCTATCGTAATTACTTGTTTTACATAATGTAAGGTATCTGCATCTTTCGATCTGCTTGGTGTAAAGCCAACCGTACTGAATCACGGGTCAGGGTGAAGTGAGGAGGCCTACCAAGCGAGCAAAATGTCTTATTTTAGAACGAGATTTCAATTTAAATCATTGTAACTCTTTTTTAAATTAATTTCGTTTTTCTTTAGGTAGGCTAACATGAAATCCTCTTGTACCTATCTGTCACAAAACCAAGGTATTTGCAAAAATTACTTTGAATCATTCATCAACTTCTTTTAATGTTTAATAAGGATCCTAAGTTGGATCCTAAGGACTCCAAAATATGTTTTTTTTTTTTTTTTAATATTATAGCAATCTTGATAATTATTAGAAATGTCACCGAAGTAGATACTTAGATGACAAAATTAAATAGCTTAATGATTTGAGTAAACAAATTACCGGTTCACATAGGTGAACACTGAACACAAATGGGGCTATGTTTAAACCAAACGGTAATACATAAAATTAATGCATTTTTCCCCCTGTACCTATTCGTAGGTACTTTTTGTACATTGGTTGTATAGGTACGAGAAAATACACATCCTTTAATATTCAGGGGTGGGCTTAGATCTTCATTTTTTATGAAATATTCTGTTATGATTACCTAAGATGTACTTGTTTATGACATTAAGTTTTATATAAATCCGTTTTTTTTTTTTTTTTTTTTTTCATTGGGTTTTTTTTTTAATCAGGAAATAACTAGAAAGAATTAAAATGTTCTTCACATGGTTCGCAATGTGAAATGACTTTATTACTGTGAATAAGATCAGTGATGGCCACCTTGTATTTTAAGGACTCAGATGAAGCTAACGCAGATAAACTTGGTTCGTGTAACTTTGGATAGGCAGGTTTAGTAAACGGTATCTTGTAACCTCTTAACCAGGATAATACAATATTGGTCATTGGTATCAATTGTCATTGATCATAAGCGTAGGATAACCGACCTGCGGAACGTACCGGGTCTAGCGCCGCGGGGCTTGGTGCTGCTGCACAGATTGCAGGCGTGGCGCGGGTGATGTCCTCCGCGCCGCGCTTTTGGGAACGGAGGCGGGAGTCTGTCTCGGTCTCTGCGCTGGTGCAGGTCCTGATTTTGATATAGCTTTTGCAGCTTTTAGAGTATCGGTCAGATGTTCACCAAATAGAAAATTATAGATTTTGTATTAAAATCTTCAGTTTGTTGAACAAATAAAACTACGGCGTGTCATGGACTCACTGTGTTGTGAGTTCATCAGTACAGTAAATCAGTCGACCGGCTTCAATTAGTAATTTTACTACCGACTGATCCTTATAGATACTTAATCTGATGAAAAGCGTATAGTGAGGGCTTCACTCACTTACAAGATATACTTACTTGCTGGGACCTGCACCTGCTTGTTGTTTTTACCCGACTGCGGCGAAGCCCAAAAGGAGGGTTATTATTAACTTCGAAGCAGCAATTTTTGTGCAATTTTGTGGAACAATATGCTTTTCAAACTGTTATTTATTTTGTTTTTTCATTCTTTGTCAAGCCTGTCGTTGCAATGTGTTCCCATAGGTTTTTTTTTTTTTTTCGTTTGATGAAGTTTCGCCCAAGAGAATCAAAATCTCTTCGTCCAGCTCAATTTGCGTTACATTAACAGGTAGTTCTGACTGCATTGTCTGTACTGCGTCTGTAGTAGGGATATCATGTATCGTCGAGGTGGACGTACCCAGATGTGGCTCATCTGAGTCAATTTTCGCCAATGACACGACTTCAGCTTGAACTTCCATTTCAGCAGGAATAGAAATGTATCAAATGTAGGTATCGAATAGAAAAAACAGCGCGACGATAGTATTCACAACTATCCACAACACCAAGTTTATCATCCATCAAGTGATTACATTTTGTAATGTATGTGAATATGATCACTACGACCAGTGCTCCTAGTATATAAGTAGTGGTTTTAGAGCGGCGATAGTCCTTAAAACTATCCACAACACTATGTTTTTGTCCGTACGAAAAAAAAACGGAACTATATATTATTAAGTAGGTCATTAAATAATGTGAAGGTAACATTCCTTTCAAATGGACACAATCACTATGTAACCAATGTTTTGCATGGAAATCCAAATTTATCCATAATTATGTACGTACACAACACTATGTGTTGGTCCGTACGGATATAAAATGCAATTATGTATTATTAATTTAGTCATTAACTATTGTGAAGGTAACATTCCTTTCAAATGTACACAATCACTATGTGACCAATGTATTGGGAATCCAAATTTATCCATAAGATGTGGGTACACAACACTATATGTTGGACCGTACGGATAAAAATGCAATTATTAATAAATAATTAAGCCATTAATTGTGAAGGTAATATTCCTTTCAAATGTACACAATCACTATGTAACCAATGTAATGGGAATCCAAATTAATCCATAAGATGTAGGTACACAACACTATGTGTTAGTCCGTAAAGCTGTACGAATATAAAATGCAATTATTATTAAGTAGATCATTATATAATGTGAAGGTAACATTCCTTTCAAATGTACACAATCACTAAAATATGACCAATAAATTGGGAATCCATAATTCTGTTAAGTATGCCATCGTACTCCTGAGGGTCGAATCTATCATGTAGTGAAAACCCTATTTTTAAAATGCACACGGAAACTAGTTTTCTCACTACCCCGACTCAACCCACAGTATGAAGAGCATACAAAATGTATTTGCTGAACGAACTCAGTCCGCTTGAATTGTTTCTGAGTAATGACATTTCTATGAGTGTGTTCTTAAGGTCGATAAACCAGATACTCAAACAGTTTGGATCCTTTCGAAGAATTAGTTTTGCTTAGAAATATCATTTTTATCAAATAACTGAAGGGACTCAAACAGGTTAGCTCGTTTCTGTGATATAGGTTTACTGATATGAAATATTTCTTTTTGTTTATCAGAAACGACTCAAAACACTTGAGATATTTCAGAAAAACAGCTTTTGATGAACAGCACATTTAATATCAAATAACCTAAATCGACTCAAGCAGACTGAGTAGTTTATAAAGAATAGATGTAATGGCTAATGCAAATACTTTTAATTTAATTAAAACGAATTAAAACATTTGTGTGCACTGCATAGTATTAGTAATTATTAATATTATTCCCTTTATCTATTATTACACAAATTTTGTACATTTTTAAATATTTCTAAAAAAGCCATTGGCTGAAACAACTATCGGCACAATGATTGCTGTGTTCACATCCCACATGTTGACAACTTCGCGAGCCAAGTCAAGATACTTGATTTGCTTATCTATCTCGGCCTTTACGAGGTTCTCATCATGCTCTGATCGATCCACCACCAATCCTGCCGAGCCTGACGGCACATCACTGACGGCAGTGATGATGGATTGATCCCAGTACAGTGTGATATTGCCATTTCGAGAACTGGGTCGGGCACATACCTGTACGGCACTTCCGATTCCACAAGGTTGTCTTTCAGAGCAGGTTGCTGATGAATAATCCTGGCTACATGGTTGTGTCTATGCAAGTACTTTCCGTTAGCCAGACGAGAACACCCAGAGATAATGTAACGGATTAATTAGCCCGAACGGTAACATGTCTGACATAATTATGCCAACCGTGCCGTCCTTCACAATAAATCTCCGGTAGTTATTCATCATCAAGACAAAACCTTCGGTAGGTCCCCAGAACGTAGCCAGGCTACGGACGCTAGAAAGCCTACATCGGACCCGTGCAGGGCTCGGAAGAAGCGTCCGTGAAGTTCCTTACTCTGTCTGCCATACCTCCATGCGGTCGTTAGCGTCAAGCACTACAGGTTTGCGCCAGTACTCTTTAGCCAAGGAGAACGTGATAAGGCCCTTGTCCACCGCGACATACCCTCGATGCATCCCCACGTCGGTTTCCAGGAAACATTCCCTGAGACTGCATATATCTCACGATTGTGGAGAGTCTTAGCAATAGAAACCTCGACCTCCACACTTCCGTGGGATATACAGTCTCATAACCAAAGAACGTGGGTGATGCATTCGATATGTCGTTAACAATGTATGGACCCGCCTATCCAGGGCGTCTAGCTCTGTTTGAGTCCATTTGAGTTGCCGAAAGAGTACATAAAAACTGGCATGACCCAACGGTTGAAGGCACGCGCCTTATTTCCGCCTGATTAAAGACTATTAAATATTTTTCTCAGGCGGCCAAAGAATTGCCTTTAAAGCTTCATGTCATCAATATTGATACCCAGCGCTTCTGACATACTACTTATAGGTTTCGACCCAAATACTTATAGGTTTCGGTTTCTGAGAGGATTCTAAGATTTATGAAATCCGTAAACGTTGTTCCCACAGATTCTAGAATCTCCCCTCGTTTGACATGCATGACCGCACATTTGTCCACACCGAATTCCATCCTGATGGCGCTACTAAAAGTTTCAGTGACCCTCAGTAGCTGCAATTGCAAATCGTTGGAGGCAAAGAGTTTCAGGTCATCCATGTATAGGAGGTGAGCTATAACCTGACCACCTCTCTTCAACCGATAGCCGAGACCCGACTCCTTCAGCAGCGTGCTAAGAGGATTCAAGACTAAGCAGAACCAAAGTAGACTGAAACTGTCGCCCTGAAACCTCGCTCTATCCTTATCGGCTCACTATTCCTCTGGATTTGCCGACATCCGATACGGTACGCGGTCAGGTTGTTTCCTCCCTCTTTAACCCCAAAGTATGAGCGCATGACATTCTCGTTGATGGATTACGTCCATCGCATGCGCTGCACACTTCCGCCGGGAGCTAGGACCTTATCAGAAGCCGGTGGGCCTCGAGGTCCTAAGCCGTCCGGGCAGTCGGCGTCCTCTTCGTCGACAAACTGGTGATAGCGTCGGGGATGGAGAGAAATTCTCGTCACTCAAGCTCGCAACTGCTGCGGCCGGTGTCACAGCACTTACGATAACGCTAATCCTGTCAACATAATAATACACACATCTTGTCAACATAATACATCATAATTCTTTCATCGGTCTTCAAATCATTTTTGGTCTTTGTATAAGGATGACATAAGTCATTTAGTTTTTCTTTTCTGCGGTTTTCTTGTATTTGGTTTCATTTTCTTGATAATATTTTGTAGACTAGATTTTTCATAAAATCGGAGGAACAAAATTTAAAGATGTCTGTTAACTTTAGTGTTGCCAGCTCATTATTATTAGTGTTTTGGCCCCAGGGAAAAGCCATTCCTCAAGCAAAGCTCGAAGATATCAGATCTATGTTTACTTTAATACCCTAAGACTTAGACGCATTTATAATAACTTTTGGGGAAATAGCTGCATCAACGAGGATGTTGATGGATACGGGCCAACTCTTGACTTTGACTTGGAGGATGAGAGAAACTGATATGAGCGCTGATTTTTGCGCTGTTTTTTCAATTTCTTCAATCTTAATGATGGTGTTTTTACGTGATTTTGCAAACATTATGATTAAGGTCAATAAATATATAACTTTTTTTAAATAACTCTTGTTACTTTTTTTTTAATAAATTATTTTCTAGTCGATGGGTAGATTTGAGTCATTTCTGAGAAAGTAAAAAGAAATACCTGTCTTTACAAACTTAAGTTTAATTGTAAGGACTCAACCCACATTTCACTTAATATCTCGTCGTAACTAACGTAAACTCAACTGATTTACGCAGTTCACGATACTCTTCTCGGATCTCTTTCACGCTAGTCAGTATTTGGTCGATCTTATTATTTTGAGAATCAGACCAAGTTTTTAATGTACTCAAAATCTCTGTTTTGAAGGACTGCCACTCCACTTTATATTCTTGATCGTGTTTACGCTTAGGTACTCGAGTACTTACATTTGACGAGTAGTCACCAACAGCTACTTCTTCACGACCGCAAGTGGGAATGCTCGGTTCCGACCCACCGTGGTATGGGGAGAGCAAAGCTTCCGAGGAGGTCGATACTTTCGGAGGAGAACGTCGAATCATTTTACTTTACTTTAGCGGCGCAAGTTTGAACTACTACGCTCCTGGTACTCGGCGACAGCTGCGCTCTCAGTGCGTGCGCACTGGATCGGTGGGTGGGCGGTTACCGTGGTGCGCTGGTGGTGCCTTATTGGCTAATTTGTGGATTACTCACGCAGTTGTGGCGTGGAGATAGCTCGTATAGGTGATGCTCGTCGCACACTAGTTATACTTGGTTTCTGTAGCTTCTTCGTAGCTTATGCGCGCCTGGTACTTGCACGATTTTTAATATTTGGTTTTATTTATTTAAATTAAAAATCTATATAAATAAAAGAAGAAAGTGACTGACTGACTGACTCACTCACTGACCATCAACGCACAGCCCAAACCGCTGGGTCTACAGACTCCAAATTTGGCAAGTAGGTTCCTTATGAGGTCTAAGGGTGCACTAAGAAAGGATTTTTCAAAATTCATCCCCTAAGGGGGTGAAACGGGGCTCCAAAGTTTGTATGGGGAAACAAGATTAGTTAGACTGTTTTATTCGAAACTTCACAGAAGTGTTCCTATTGATAAATGAGTAGAAACGGGTTTCAGGTTTTTTCAGAATTCAACCCCTAAGAAGGGGAAATGGGGTAATAAATTCTAAAAATCAATGCACAGCCCAAACCGCTGAGTCTAGACATTCCAAATTTGGCACATAGGTTTAGGTGTGCACCAAGCAAGGATTTTTCAAAATTCACCCCCTTAGGGGTTGAAACGGGAGTCCAAAGTTTACATGGGGAAATAAGATTAGTTAGACTATTTTATTTGAAACTTCACAGGAGTACTCCTATCGATAAATTAGTTAACATTTGTGTTTCAGGTTTTTTCAGAATTCAACCCCTAAAGGGGGAAATGCAGTGACAAAGTCTGAAAACCAACATGGTTATTGTTTGTATGGTGTATCGGGTGTATCACAAAAACAACGATTTTAAGATTTAATGTGGCGGACCTGAAATACCATCATCCCCTGTAAGTTGAGGTGCGATGGGGTTGAAATGTCTAAAAATCAATATGGGTGTCGATTCCGAGAATATCAGGAGTGCTGATTACGAATATGACATTTATTTTGAGATCCAGAAGACGGCGGATTCAACTATATGTATTATCTATTCTATACAGGGTTATTGTTGATTTGTTGTGATAACAATGATGATGATTGTGATGATAATGATGATGATTGTGATTACGATGATAATGGTTGTGATAACGATGATGGTGATTTTGATAGTGGTTGTGGTAGTGATAGTGATTGTGATTAAGATAGTGATAGGTATAGGGATAGTGATTGTGATAGTGATAGTGATAGTGATTGTTATTGTGATTGTGACAGTGATGGTTATTGTGATTGTGATTGTGATAGTGATTGTGATTGTTATAGTGATTGTGATTGTGATTGTGACAGTGATGTGACCCCCTTAGGGGATGAATTTTGAAAAATCCTTTCTTAGTGCACCCTTAGACCTCATAAGGAACCTACTTGCCAAATTTGGAGTCTGTAGACCCAGCGGTTTGGGCTGTGCGTTGATGGTCAGTGAGTGAGTCAGTCAGTCAGTCACTTTCTTCTTTTATTTATATAGATTTTTAATTTAAATAAATAAAACCAAATATTAAAAATCGTGCAAGTACCAGGCGCGCATAAGCTACGAAGAAGCTACAGAAACCAAGTATAACTAGTGTGCGACGAGCATCACCTATACGAGCTATCTCCACGCCACAACTGCGTGAGTAATCCACAAATTAGCCAATAAGGCACCACCAGCGCACCACGGTAACCGCCCACCCACCGATCCAGTGCGCACGCACTGAGAGCGCAGCTGTCGCCGAGTACCAGGAGCGTAGTAGTTCAAACTTGCGCCGCTAAAGTAAAGTAAAATGATTCGACGTTCTCCTCCGAAAGTATCGACCTCCTCGGAAGCTTTGCTCTCCCCATACCACGGTGGGTCGGAACCGAGCATTCCCACTTGCGGTCGTGAAGAAGTAGCTGTTGGTGACTACTCGTCAAATGTAAGTACTCGAGTACCTAAGCGTAAACACGATCAAGAATATAAAGTGGAGTGGCAGTCCTTCAAAACAGAGATTTTGAGTACATTAAAAACTTGGTCTGATTCTCAAAATAATAAGATCGACCAAATACTGACTAGCGTGAACGAGATCCGAGAAGAGTATCGTGAACTGCGTAAATCAGTTGAGTTTAACTCAGAAAAGTTTGACGATATAATTGCAAGTGTAACGTGAACGGCGCGATAACCAAAAATACATTGAGTCACTAGAAATTAAACTAGAGTCTGTTGAGAGAAGTTTAAAAAGTTCAACTATTGAGATTCGGAACATCCCTGTCAACGATACGATGGAGACCACAGAAGATCTGATCAGCGTGATTAAAAACGTGGGGAAAACCGTCAGTATAGACGTTGAAACAACAGGTATCCGTGATAATTATTTTCCAAATGAATACCAAAACAGCCGGTTATAAACCGATAATCGTTGAGTTTACCAGTAAACTAACGAAAGAAACTTTGTTAACTGCTGTTAAAAAGTTCAATCAAGTCAATAAGACCAGCAAACTAAATACTTCCCACCAACAGTTAAAAGGGCCGCAAACTCCGATATACATAACGGAAACTCTAACAGCAAACGCGAGGAAGATCTATTATTTGTGCAGACAATTTGCTAAGGAGTACAAATACACCTTTTGCTGGGTAGCAAATGGACGGATATTCCTCCGTAAAGCGGAAGGGATGAAGCAAATTAGAGTTGATAGCGAAGCTGATCTCACTAATCTAAAAAGGCAACAATGACTATGCACCATAATTGTCAAACTGTGTTTGTTGCCATTCTTTGTTTTTACTTTTTTAATTTATTGTTTACTTTGTATGTTCCCATTTACAACTAATTTTGCATTGATTTTTGTTTGTACCTACACAATTTACACTACACATATCAAGATAATCTACACTCACCTACCTTTTAAAACACATAGTATTACACCCAAGGCTCATATTAACACATACTCGCAAGGCTCTCATTCCCACTTAGCAGCTGTACCCATAAAAACTTTATGCTTAAATCAGAAAGGAATAAAAGTAACACTTACGAATTTACGTAATATTCGATAATAATTCCCAATTATCAATAAATAGTGAATTGGATGAGTTAACTGTCGCTGATTCCAGCACTTGTGATATCGATAACTGCTCTAGTTTAATTTATAGCGAGAACTCCCCCTTGAATATTATTGTACAAAATATAAGAAGTGTTAGCCGCAATTTTTCAGGATTACAAACCCTCATCGATCGATCACAGGTCGACTGGGATTTGATCATCCACCAGTTCGCAAACACACAATCTAACAGGACACAAAACGAGGGCGTTATTGTTTATTACAAATCTTCCCTTACCTATAAGATATCAGAGCCGTCGCTTGTGGATGGAAATTGTCTGATCATAATTATCGGTTCCCAGACTGTGATTCTCTGTATTTATCGTTCCCCGGGGAAAGAAATGTCTCTAAATTTCTTGAATCACTAAACAATATTTTACTAACATTATCGTCATACAATAACATTTTCCTGACGGGCGACATTAATATAGACATATCACCATCCACTTCAGATGCAAGAGCGGACATGTACCTTAATTTGTTGGCCTCTCATGGTATGTTGCCTGCGTACTATATCCCCACCCATTCTCAAACATGCCTTGACCACGTAATTGTCAAAACGAAACTTTCGGTAAAATGTCTTGTTGCCCATTCAACCCTAACCGATCACTATAGCGTCATTATAAGCCTTTCTCACATGAGCTCCTCTCACCATCTCTCAAAAACTATTAAACGTATTGATTATTCATGCCTAGACGAAAAAATTAAAACTATCGACTTTGACAGTGTTTACTGTTTAGATAGAGCTAACGAAGCTGTATCTTTCTTCCTTAGGACTCTAACCACTTTGATGAGTACGTGCACTAAAAAGATCACTGTTCCGAGACGTAAGCGATTAATGAAGCCATGGATCACTCCTGGTCTATTACGATGCATGCGAAATCGAGACAATCTTCACCTTAAAACTAAAAAGCACCGTAATGACGAAGTTTTAAAACTAACCTACACACGTTATCGTAATTTTTGTAATGGCATTCTAAAAAAAGTTAAGGAAGAGTATGATAGGGCTGAACTGTCGAAATGTCAAGGCAACACTAAAAAATTGTGGAACACCATCAAATCAATCACCTACACCACTAAACATAATGGTCCTCCTATGGATTTAATTGATCCAGATCAGCCTAAAAATTCAGTGAATGAGATTAATCAATTTTTTATAGGAATCGGTAAATCTTTAGCGGGATCTATCACAGGACTTGACCCTCCTCTATATCGACTTTTTCTCTGCCATCGTGTCCCTTCTCTTTAGTCCTTCTGCCCACTGATGTGGATGAGATCAAAATCATCATAGCATCTCTTAAAACCACTTATGTCGTAAAGAGTGACGATATTCCCAGTGAATTAATAAAAAGATACGTTAACTTGTTATCGGATCCTATCGCGTTTATTTGTAACCTCTGCCTTTTCACTGGTGAATCCTCAGATCCTCAGATCTCAAGAAATCCCTAGTTCATCCAATTCATAAGTCTGGTAGCAGGGACTGTGTCAATAACTACCGTCCAATATCCATTTTGCCTACACTATCAAAAATTCTCGAGAAAGTTATTAATAGGCAACTTATCAATTACTTAGAAAAAAACAAACTTTTATCGGATAATCAATATGGTTTTCGTAAAGGTAGATCAACAAGCGATGCCGTACACCAACTAACTGATACCATAGTTTCTAGGTTAGATGAGAAGAAAAAGGTTCTGACAATTTTCCTCGACTTGGCAAAGGCTTTTGACACAGTCTCTGCGCCACTCTTACTGGAGAAGCTTGAGCACCTCGGAGTTCGTGGCGAACAGTTAAAACTGTTTGAAAGTTACCTGAATGGGAGAGCTCAACGTGTGGTGGTCGATGAGTGGTTGAGTGATGACTGCGAAGTCAATATCGGTATTCCCCAGGGGAGTATTCTAGGGCCTACCCTCTTTTTAATTTTTATTAATGACCTCTGTCAGCTGAACCTTACTAATGGTAAGATTGTTACTTTCGCGGACGATACGGCTCTTCTGTTCTTTGGAGATACTTGGGAGGAGGTGTATCACTTTGCTCAAATGGGTTTTTACCTGGCTTCACGACAACTTACTCTCACTAAATACACACAAAACTAAATACATGACATTTACACTTAGAAACAGTCATCCCACTCAAGATGCCTTACTAAACATCACGGCCCACTCATGTAGCAACAGCTCTTCCTGTTCATGTCCTAAACTTGAAAAAGTGGATTCTCTCAAGTACCTCGGGGTAACAATAGACAAAAACCTCAACTTTAATTCCCACATCGATCTGTTATCCAAGAGAACTAGGAAGCTCATCTTTATTTTTAAAAACCTACGACGTGTTGCAAATGCAAATGTTCTTAAAACAGTGTACTTTACACTCTGTCAATCTGTACTAAGTTACTGTATTTCTGTCTGGGGTGGTGCCCCTAAATCTTTAATCGAGCGAGCACAAAGAGCAGTGCTTAAGGTAGCCCATGCTTTACCGTTTTTTCACCCTACCTCTGAACTCTACGATAAGTGCAAGGTTCTTACTGTTCGACAACTGTTTATCCTACAAACAATCTTGCGCAAACATTCTTCGTTGAACTACAACTCATCCTTGCACGCTCATAAACGCATTAAGACAAATGTATGTTCTACTCAAATGTGTAGGAGTAGCCTATCGCACCGAAACTTTTGTTTCCTTGGCAGTTATTTGTATAATAAACTTAACTCTAAACTAAAAATATACCCTCTTACCAAAGCGAAATGTAAGCAAGTACTCACCACATATCTAATGGACCTTGATTACGATAGCACTGAAAGCCTCTTACTTGTTATAAGATAAATATGTTTTCAGCCAACCTATCACACCCCATTACACCACACCACACCACACCCACACTACACCACACAACATCGCACCACACCACACCACACTACACCACACGACACCACACCACACTACACTTTAAAAATACTTTACTAGTAAAGTATACTAGTTTCAATATGCTATTTCAATTTTGTAAATTTTGTTTTTTCCCTTTTTTTTACTGTGTTCTTCTACCATAGGTTACAATTTTTTTTTTTTTTTTTTTTACCATTTAAGATTGAATACTAAAACACTGTTTTTTGGGGGGGTAATCTGGTAATCTGTGTGACAGGGTTTTCCTAGTGCAGATACCAGTCTTCCCACAAAGGATTTATCTGAAGTATTATGTACATATTTTTAAGGAACCTTTGTGGAAGAGAAATAAAATGTTTATTTATTATTTATTATTATTATTTTCTTTGAGAGCTGAAATAGAGCGTATGCGGATTTGCTAAGTTTTTTACACAGTTTTTCAACATGAGGCTTCCATGTAAGTTGATTATCAATTGTAATGCCCAAAAACTTAGCTATATTAGCTTCTTCAATAGCACAGCCATTGTAGGAAATGTCAATAATTGGATTTTTACATCGTTGATAAAAATGCATGACTTTAGTTTTAGTCAGGTTTATAATCAAATTATTATTATTTAGCCAATTTATGATTTCATTTAAACAAGTATTAATTTCATTTTCATAATTATTTGGATCAATAGATTTTATTATAGCTGTACTATCGTCTGCGAAAAGAACCATTTGTTTGGTTGTTGCTTTCGGTAGGTCATTTATGTATATCAGGAAAAGCGGCGGACCCAGTACGCTACCCTGTGGGATGCCATATTTAACGTGTCTTGGTTTTGATACATAAATGGTTTCTAATTTGCTCTTTGGACATATCCTAGAAACTTCTGTGCATTGAATCCTATTACTTAGATACGATTCTATTAAACTTAAGATATTACCTCTTATACCATAGTATTAGCAAACTAGCATTAAACAGATAAAAATAAAAACAACTATCAAACAACGGTTTTATATTTTAAACAATTAAATTAACAGGAAATGAAAAGAACACTAAATAGGCAGAATCAAATTGAAGGTAGGCAGAATTGGCTGTTCTAACGGGCAGAGATTCCTCGTAGCTTGTTGACTCGATGGAGAAAAGGGGCGAAATGCGTCGTGCAGCGGTTTATATAGCCGCGTGGTGGCTGGAGGGTGCGTTCCTCTTCACGCATCGTCTTGACGGTGTTTTTTCTGCTAACACGGCCTCTCCTGACCGGAGGACGTCCCCGTACTCCTATATCTCAGGTTGCAGGGCTTCGGCAGCACTGGAGGTGCTTGGTACAGGATCTGGCATCATCACGCCAGATGGCACATCACTGTGTCTGGCAGCTCAGGCGTAGACTCCACGTCCTCGGCATTACGGTCTGAAAACACAAACAGCTGGTATTACTATTCTGATTTTAAAACATTACTCATGATTTCCGTATTTTTTTTTTTTTTTTAAATAACGTTTAGTAACAGTGAAACTGAAACGATGCAGACATCTCAGTCGCATCATTACCATTATACACAGTGAACAATGTTCACGCTATCAAAAACATAAGTGTAAAAAACATATACACAACTTTAGCATATTTCTAACAACTTCACGCGACATAGGCACGACGTTAGCATACCACATGATTTCAACGTTTTGTATGGCATAGGCACATCGTTAGCATACCAAACAGTCTCTACACTTGCATGACATAGGCACGACGTTAGCTTATCAGCAATCTAACAACTTCACATGGCATGACGTTAGCATACCACCATGATCTCAACACTTGTATGGCATAGGCACGTCGTTAGCATACCAAACAGTCTCTACACTTGCATGATAGAGGCACTACGTTAGCTTATCAGCAATCTAACAACTTCACATGGCATGACATTAGCATACCACCATGATCTCAACACTTGTATGGCATAGGCACGTCGTTAGCATACCAAACAGTTTCTACACTTGCATGATAGAGGCACTACGTTAGCTTATCAGCAATCTAACAACTTCACATGGCATGACATTAGCATACCACATGATCTCAACACTTGTATGGCATAGGCACGTCGTTAGCATACCAAACAGTTTCTACACTTGCATGATAGAGGCACTACGTTAGCTTATCAGCAATCTAACAACTTCACATGGCATGACGTTAGCATACCACATGATCTCAACACTTGTATGGCATAGGCACGTCGTTAGCATACCAAACAGTTTCTACACATGCATGACATAGGCACGACGTTAGCTTGTCAGCAATCTAACAGCTTCACATGGCATAGGCACGACGTTAGCATACCACATGATTTCAGCGCTTGTATGGCATAGGCACGACGTTAGCTTACCACACAGTCTCTACACACGTACGCAGCCGAGGTCACGCGCTTGACCAAACCAGGTCGCGCAGTCGGCCTGCAGCGATGCGGTCGACCAGGCCAGTAGGGCGCGCTGGCACCGTGAAGTGCCACGCACAACTGCGCCAGTAGGGCGCGCTGGCACCGTGGAGTGCCACGCACAACTGCGCCAGTAGGGCGCGCTGGCACCGTGGAGTGCCGCACACAACTGCGCCAGTAGGGCGCGCTGGCACCGTGGAGTGCCAAGCACAACTGCGCCAGTAGGGCGCGCTGGCAGCTTGGAGCGACGCGCTTAACACGACAGTAGCGTGCTGACAGCCCGGAGCCTCGCGCTCAACACGCAAGTAGCGCGCTGGCAGCCCGTAGCGACGCGCTCAACACGCAAGTAGCGCGCTGGCAGCCCGTAGCGACGTGCTCAACACGCAAGTAGCGCGCTGGCAGCCCGTAGCGACGCGCTCAACACGCAAGTAGCGCGCTGGCAGCCCGTAGCGACGCGCTCAACACGCAAGTAGCGCGCTGGCAGCCCGTAGCGACGCGCTCAACACGCAAGTAGCGCGCTGGCAGCCCGTAGCGACGCGCTCAACACGCAAGTAGCGCGCTGGCAGCCCGTAGCGACGCGCTCAACACGCAAGTAGCGCGCTGGCAGCCCGTAGCGACGCGCTCAACACGCAAGTAGCGCGCTGGCAGCCCGTAGCGACGCGCTCAACACGCAAGTAGCGCGCTGGCAGCCCGTAGCGACGCGCTCAACACGCAAGTAGCGCGCTGGCAGCCCGCAGCGACGCGCTCAACACGCAAGTAACGCGCCGGCAGCCCGCAGCGACGCGCTCAACACGCAAGTAGCGCGCTGGCAGCCCGCAGCGACTCGCTCAACACGCAAGTAGCGCGCTGGCAGCCCGGAGCGACGCGCTCAACACGCAAGTAGCGCGCTGGCAGCCCAGAGCGACGTGCTTAACACGCCAGTAGCGCGCTGGCAGCCCAGAGCGACGCGCTCAGCAACGCCAGTAGGGCGCGCAGTCGGCCTGCAGCGACGCGCTCGGCAATGCCAGTAGGGCGCGCAGTCGGCCTGCAGCGACGCGCTCGGCAATGCCAGTAGGGCGCGCAGTCGGCCTGCAGCGACGCGCTCGGCAACGCCAGTAGGGCGCGCAATCGGCCTGCAGCGACGCGCTCGGCAACGCCAGTAGGGCGCGCAGTCGGCCTGCAGCGACGCGCTCGGCAACGCCAGTAGGGCGCGCAGTCGGCCTGCAGCGACGCGCTCGGCAACGCCAGTAGGGCGCGCAGTCGGCCTGCAGCGACGCGCTCGGCAACGCCAGTAGGGCGCGCAGTCGGCCTTCAGCGACGCGCTCGGCAACGCCAGTATAGCGTGCAGTCAGTGGTCACGGCGTCACTGTAGCGCAGCCCTGGCAACCACTGCTGTGAGACCAGGCAGCGTTGCGGTGCTTCCAAACACACCACTGTGCTTGTGCAATGGTTACTCTGTAAAGAAACAAATCTACGACAGAATTTGGCTCCACTCGGTCACCCCTGACCAAACTTTATTTTCATTGGGTCCCACTCTTTTTGATAGAATCAAACGTGGTTAAACTGGGAATTATCAAAAATAGAACAATGAACTATCCTGGGTCATGTCCTATTAGTCGTTCTGAATTATAGTCGTTCTGAATTTCGAAAAGTTCGAATCCTATAAAATCTATTGCGACAAAAAAATGCCAGATTTATAGAAATCATCGAGTAAAACCTCTAACGCCACGGCTCTCAAAACAACCAGTAATCGAGTGGATGTCCCATGTGCATCACTCACTGACGTCACGATACGGTCTTTCCAGACCTCGACGTCCACTAAAGCTAAAGCGCATCGCGCACCTACATTCTACATGAGTTTCCTCAAAAAACCTTCATTTGAATCGGGCTACGACTACGCAATTAGCTGGTACTGTCAAACACAATACAGCCGATAGAATCCCTTACTCGACTTTCTACCACAACTTAACTTCATGAAAATTCTTATGAATATTGTCAGGTACATGATCCACTGACCTAATTCCTTAGCCAATCATGTGCATGTTTGTAGGCACGTGCAGGTTTAAAAGCTTCAATTAGATTCAAAGACCAAAATGAGAACAAATTGTTTAAAATCTCCTCATCATTTAAATTTACAAGCAACATTTACTCTTTCATTTAGGAAAATTCAACTCCAGAATCAAAATCAAAAACACTCAGCAAACATAACCCAACATAAGATCACGTTTGCAATCCCCGAAGGGTAAGGCAGAGGTGTACTTACCTACTAGTACCTACACCCACAAAACCTAATAACAATTTGCCCGGGAATCACACCCAGGACCTAATGTCTTCATGACCTCATCTAAAATGTTTGCAATATCCGGCCTCCTATGGCACAGTATTCTTTTTTTTTTATTTACTCCATCTACCGTCACTACTGACCCACTTATTAAGCGATTTACAATTCGATACAGACAGTCATTAATTCATTATCCTTCCAATAATTCTTTTGTTGCCCCACGCCAGGAATTTCTCCATTAGCTTGGGTGCGTTTACAAACATTTAAACTCACATACACAAACACCCAGACCCGAAACTACTATCTGTAGGTCATACAAATATTTGTTCCGTGCGGGGATCGAACCCGCGACACGCAGCGCAGCAGTCCAATCGCTGAGCCACTGTGCCAACCGTGCCGTCAATTTAAATGTTATTGTCTAAATCGTTGATACTTTGATCGAAATTAGAAAAATAAGATTGGTTAGATCTCACCGCTTCGTGTTGATTGACCGAATAGCGTCAATGATGCGTTCGACGTGCGGTCGTAACGGCCATGCGGCATCGCTGTTAGCTGTTACAGGCGTTACAGCGCTCGCGGAACGACCCGGGGAGGGCGAAGCCGCCTCGGCTGGCTCCCGCGGCGAACGGGACGCGACCGCACACGGCTCACGTGCTCGCGGCGGAGTCTTGTGACGCTGCTCTTTCAATGACGTCAACCGATCTAAGATTTGATCTATTAGTAAATTGTTAGGTGACCTACGTCCTTTTGGAGTACGACTAGAGCCCTAGTTCCGATGACCTGGATGACCACAACTCGAATAATCACGAATTTCTAGATTGAGAACCACAGTTGTTAGAACGCCTTCTGCTTTTACGGCTATTATTAAGCATGTTCATAATGCCGCTCAACGCGCAAGCGTGGTACGAGGTACTTAAATAGCTTATCCACTAAACAAAACACTAATAAGGATAGCTGGATAGCTAATTAGCGTTACTAGGCTGAACCTAACAAACAAATTTACAAAATTACCAACAACCTACAGAACAACATTCTATAAAATGCAATCATAAACGCACTACCGTCATCTTTTCAATAATGCAGTTAACAAATTGGAACGTACTCACCAGATTTTTCAACATTTCGTTTACCATGTTACACATCTACCCGCAGTAAAGATGATAGCAGGAAAAAAGTCAACATTTTATTTACGATGTAAAACAGTGACTTGGTTCCTTTTTCAAATTCGAACAACCAATTTTGCCTTAACAACAGAGTGGAGACGTGAGAATGAATGCCACTTCTGATATTAGCAAACTAGCATTAAACAGATAAAAATAAAAACAACTATCAAACAACGGTTTTATATTTTAAACAATTAAATTAACAGGAAATGAAAAGAACACTAAATAGGCAGAATCAAATTGAAGGTAGGCAGAATTGGCTGTTCTAACGGGCAGAGATTCCTCGTAGCTTGTTGACTCGATGGAGAAAAGGGGCGAAATGCGTCGTGCAGCGGTTTATATAGCCGCGTGGTGGCTGGAGGGTGCGTTCCTCTTCACGCATCGTCTTGACGGTGTTTTTTCTGCTAACAATAGCTATATAATTTGTGCAGCAGAATCTTATGGTCGACATGGTCGAATGCCTTCGTCATATCAGTGTTAATTGCACAAACTGGATTCCTCTTATCTACATAACAGATGACATGACATTAGCTAATAAGTCAAATAATGCTATATTAATCGTAGTGTTTTTACGGAAACCCTTCTATTCTTTGCAAAATAGTTTGAACTTTTCGAAATAGGCGTTTAGAGAGTTATAGATGACTTTTTCAATAATTTTTGAAATAATTGGAATTTTTGCAATAGGTCTGTAATTTTTTAAGTCAGTTTTGTCATCTTTTTTATATAGAGGTTTTATAATAACTTTTTTGAGCTTGTCTGGAAAAATGCCATCAGCTATACACAGGTTAATTATGTGAGCTAATGGAGGTGCTATTAGTTCCTTGGTAAATTTTAATGCTTTAGTGGAAACTCCATCGTATCCAACAGTACAGTTACTTGTGTTTTTAAGGTCGCTAATTATTTTTATTATGTCTTCTACGGTTACGGGTTGCATAAATAGTGAATTTAATGTATTATTAATTAAATGTGTATTATTCGATATGATGTCAGATTTAATATTATTTTCAATGCTGTCAATAAAGTAATTGTTAAACTCGTTTGCTATATCAATGGGGTCTGTAAATGTCAAATTGTTTCTATTTACGCATTCTATTGGCTCCTGCGGCAGCCTAAACTTGAAGTTATTTATTATTTGCCAGGTAGCTAAAATAATATTTTTTTATAAAGTTTGGTGTAGCTTTTAAGGGCTAATTTATTTTTAGAGTTCGAGTTTATTCGATATGCCCAAAGTAACTGTCTTTGCTTATTACAACATATTTTTATTCCGCGAGATATCCACTTCGTTTTTTTACTAGTTGGAATGGTCATAATTTTGTCGGGAAAACATAATCTATATAAAAGGGAGAAATCATCCATGAAAATGTCAAAAGCTTCGTTCGCATCCTTAGCATTATGTACTTGCATAAATGTTAGAGAGCTAAGATGTCTTCTGAAAGTAATTAAATTATCCATGCATACGTCCTGCTATTTAGTTTTCCAATATTTTAGTTTGCAAGTTTTGTTTATAGGAACTTTGAGTATTTGGGAAGTATGATCGGAAAGGACCAGATCTACAACTTCAGCTTTACATTCCTTCCGATAGTTGTGAGCAAAGTTGTCTATACACGTTTGACTTTTTAACCTAGTGGGAGTATAAAATGCCAGTTTTAAATTGTACTTCATAAGAAAATACTCAAGATATAGTGTAGTTTTATTTCTATTCAGTACGTTTATATTAATATCTCCACACAAAATGATTTTTTTTTGAAGAAAGACAAGCTTTATTTATGATATATTCTAATTTATCATAAAAAAATCATAATTATATTTTGGGATTCTATAATAGATACAAATGATAATAATTTTATAAGCTATTATTTCCACAGCGCAACATTCAAAGATGGCTGAAACTGATTTTTGCTATGTCCGATATTTCTTTGAATTGTAATCCTACTCTTACGAAAATACCTGCACCTGCTTTGTGTTTCTTGAAAAGAAAGCAGCTGGACAAAAGTTAGGAATATGCAACAAATTCTCATACCCTGTCTGGATGAAATGCTCTGTAACGCAAAGAACATCTATACTTGTCCCCCTGTCGAACAATTCTACTAATTTTACAGCCAGTGTATCGGATTTATTAATCAAACCGGCTATGTTCTGGTGTAGGATGTTAAAGTAATTAACGAAAAAACTGAGAATTCGACTGGTGTGAATTATCAGACAAAAAATCAAAATCAAAGCATTTTATTTCAAGTAGGCCGTTACAGGCACTTTTGAATAGTCGAATTAAACTAACTGCGGCACTCAGAGATATCCAACGATTACTCAAGCCACCACCCAGCAAAGGCCTGACATACTTTTGTATGACAAAACTATGTCAGGCCTTCAAAAACCTTTACCAAGCGACGTCCCAAGCAACCACTGAAGCTCTCCGAGTGCGGCAGTAAACTACTGAAGCTAAATAAACTAAGCTACAGTCCCAGTCACAAGGCATAATAACTCGTGATTGTACTGTAGTTGCCCATTCCAAAGCGTTGGTCTCATGAGAAGAATGGCAAGAAACTTCATGGACACTCTTTTAAAATCGTTTGGGTTTACAATATGTTCAAGGTACAGACATAATCTTGGTATAATACACACATGAAGACTATGCAAATTAGTGTCTGAGATGGTCTTTTGAAGAAAGCACCACACAGATTTGAGTGGACCCGTCAAGTCAGTGCAAGCATTTGTCAGTTATCGTGGAGCTCGACTTATAACTCAAGGAGCTCAACGTCACGACGAACAATACCAAAGAAAGGACATTTGGGTGGGTCGTTTATAGTACTCAAACTGCCAGACAATCGTTAAAATTACATAAAAACCCACACGGTCCTCACATTCACAATATAAAAATAATAAAATACATGAAGACTATGCAGATTAGTGTCTGAGATGGTCTTTTGAAGAAAGCACCACACAGATTTGAGTAGACCCGTCCAGTCAGTGCAAGCATTTGTCAGTTATCGTGGAGCTCAACTTATCAACTTATCAAATCCTGTTGACTATAGTTTTGAGGGTGGCAGTCCACTTCCGAGTCCACATTCTGGTTGCATAGGCTAAGAATCAGGTCTTGTAAATCGGTTATAACTATACTTAAACCCTTATTATTTAAGGTTCCGAAGCGTTTGCTGTACGTATCATAGTCGAAAGAAAGATTAGAATTTGAGTCAATTAAATAGTATGCATAGTTACATGTGTTTATGTCTAAGTAAATAAGGTTATTAAATGTTTCTACACGGCTGTTATACACTAAGTTAGAATCAATCATGTAGTTAAACGTTGGTTAACAAATTATAAAGCCAGTATGACTCAATTCCATTAACTTTTGTCTAATAAAAATTACTAATTCTAAATAATTGTGTGTTTTCCGAAAGTCTTCCTCGCCAATGTAAATAACACAGTAGTCTGAGTGTGTAAAGTTTTGTACTTTTCCCTCAATTTTGTGCAGTATTTGCCGCAATCCGCACATGGGTTTTCGATAATGACAGATTTCATAATTACGTAAATATGTTCTTTCGGCAATGGTAAATAATCTGTTAGATGTTTCGCTGCTTATAAGGCATATTTTGTGTTTTGTCGAAGGTTCCACATTTGTCATTGTTCGAGCGGTTGTAGTTGAGTTCGATGAGCTTACATTGCTGCTGGTAGTTTTAGTTTTCTTAGGTGACGAGTGGTCTTTTTCAATAGTCTGATTTGTCTGTGTGTGTTTCGTCTTAGTATTTTTTTTATGCGTCATTAATGTTGTCTTCGTTTTAATTTTTGCTGGGCTACTAACAATTTTCTTATACATGTCATTTCTTTTGTTAAATTCGTCATTCAATTTCTTTAGGTTAGTGTTTTCCAGTAGCAGTATTTCTATTTCTTTATGCGCACTAGTAAGCTGAGATGTTAGTCTGCTGATCTCATTTTTTAGTAAGTTTAACTGTGGGACGTCTTCATCTTCGGATATGTCAGGTAAACTACTAGTCGTACAGTTTAATGTCTGTGATATAATGTCTGTTTCGTCATTTGATTCAGATCGTGTGCGGGTCCGTCGGAAAGTAATATTCTCTAAGAAATTCATTTTAATATTGACAAACTTTGCCGAAACAATCACAAAAAGACTTTTGTGCGACTGTGTATCAAACTCAAGATGCTGATTTCTCAGTCACGTCACACTACCACAGGGCCGGTTGGTCTTACTGTGTGGGGTTCAAAATTAGGCCTTGGTTCTTATTGCTGATAGATTGATTTATTGGGACGTTGGGTATTCTGGTTTATAAAGTTGTACCACAACCGTTCAAAATTTTAATTTTTTTCTTGATTAACACCAATCTCAAAATCAATAAACTTACTTGAATTATGATGTTATTGAATCCTTCATACAAGTACATAGTTAATTTGTTTGCACGTCTTTGTTTCACAACCTTATTTATGTTTGGGTGATTTCTGTGTATTGTCAAATTGTCACTAGTGTTGTTTGTGGTTTTTTCATTCAAGGAATTTTATTTTAACTCCGCAGTTAGCGAATTAATCTCGAAGATAACACTTTCACGTTGACTTTGGTTGATGTTTTAACTGGTGCACTTAATTTTAATATGATAAACTCACTAATATTATTTTTTAAATATATTTTAAAACACAGCGTTTACTTTTACGTCGGGCTAGATCCAGCGCCATCTAGGGATTTTAACAAAATTTAAATTTACAAACATTATAATTTAAATTCAAAATAGTCATTAATGCTGTAGAAATTCTTTTCATTTAGCCATTTGTACAATTTAGTTTTAAATAATCTGCAATTTAATATTTTAAATTCATTAGGTAACTTATTATAAACACATAGCCAGACAGCTTTTGTTGTATTTTGCTAGCCTAGGGAGCTCATCTAGTACAAGTCTGTATGGATCACGACGACTTCGAGAACTTATTTCCTCTGCTGTTTTAAATAATTCTGTATATTTCCTAACAAACACATGCTTCATACAAATATAGTGAAAGTAATGGTAGCAAACCAAGCTTTTTAAATATAGGTCGACATGACTCATCAGATGGTATCCCGTATATGGCTCGTAAACATTTTTTTTGAGCGACAAACGCTCTATTGTGGTCAGTACTATTTCCCCAATTAATCCATACCGTAACGACGACTCAACATATGCACGGTATGTCATCACAGCTGTTTTTATATTTGTTACCTTCCTAATCTGTTTGTATACAAATTTATTTATTTTATTGCAAACATTATCGACCTGCGCTTTCCAGTCTAAATGCTCGTCAATTTCTTCTCCTAAAAACTTGGTTTGTGTCATTTGTGTAATTTGTGGTATGTCCATTTTAAAATTAAATTGATTTTGATAAGATTGATTGAATTGAATATATACAGATTTTTTAAGATTAATAGCTAAATTATTATTATTTAACCAATAATAATAATAATAATAAATTTATTTATTGGCATAAAAAACAGGTTACAGAAAAGTGTGAGACCCTGGCTCCAGAGCTAGGTTAGAGTACCTGTATTTCAGGAGCCAGTGACTTCTTCCATTTGGGTTACAATTTGGCAAGTTTTAACAAAAGGTGACAAAATTATACCTATTAAGCACATAATATTAAGTTCAATCGTTATATACATATACCACCAGCACAAAATTATATTATTAGAAAATAAATTATAATAAAATCAGGATTAGAATTTAGTTTAATAATTGAATTAAAAACAATATTAATTTTAGAAATAAAGATTGTAGTAAAAAATAATAAAAGCTTGTAATAATATTAGAATAAATTGCAATTCAGCTAGGATGAAACAAAATAATATTACAATTATTAAGGGTGCAGGTATGTCAATGTGCATGTGGGCGTGGGTGTAACTGGGTGTGTGTGTGTGTGTGTATTTGTGTGTATGTGTGTGTGTATTTGTGTGTGAGTATGTGTGTGAATACCATATAATAGTGTTCTATACTTAAGTTGATTGCAGTAGATTTTCAGTTGCGTTGTAGTCCTGTGTCAGTAACCAGATTTTTACCTTCTTTTTTGTTTCACGAGTCGTAAGGGGATTTATGTTCAGGATTTTGTTTAATTTATTATAAATAAAAGCGGCAAGATATACCCGCTGTCGCCTAGCGGACGCCGTGTGACAGCGTAAAGTTAAGCAAACGTTTTTTATAGTGCGATTCTTATTACTTTGTGCGTTATAAGGGGTAATACTGTGCTGCTTATAAACTACTTGCAGAATATAATTCTGTCTTACTGTGAGTACTTCACATTTCTCGTATAAGACTTTGGTAGGAAATCTAAAGGGTCTGAAAGTCATGACTTTCAGCAGAGATCTTTGGGCCCGTTCTAGGTGAATCATAAAAGTCTTGCATCCACCACCCCATACAGTAACACAATATCCCACAACTGACTGCGCTAGCGCATAGTACACAGTGCGAAGGAGTTTGAAGTCTGCTACGTGCCTAAGTTTTTTAAATGCCCAAACCAGTTTTCTGATACGCGTTGTGGTGAGGTCTATATGCTGTCGCCAGCCAAGTTTTTCATCAAGAATCACACCCAGGTATTTTACATGTGTAGACTTAGTGATAGTAGAGCATGAACATGACGTTGAAGAAGCGAAGTTGCAGTCATGTAATCTAATATCTAAATTGGCAGGTTTAATTTTAGAAAAAGAGAATTGGAGAAATGTGGATTTGGAAAGATTCAAAGTGAGTCGGTTAGATCTCAGCCAATGGCTTATCCTGTGCAGTCCCAGTTCGGCGTTTCGTCGGGCTTCGTCCCAGGTCTCTCCATGAAATATTAATGCCGTATCGTCAGCATAAGTAACAATCTTGCCGTTTACAAGTGGCAACTGACACAGGTCATTTATGTAAATCAAGAAGAGACTTGGGCCAAGAATACTGCCTTGTGGGACGCCATATGTAACCCAAGCATCAGAGCTAACGTATTCTTTTATTTTAACTCTTTGCGTGCGGTCACAGAGAAAATCCTTAAAAATGTTTAGAGCATTTCCGCGTATACCAATCTTCTCTAACTTGTCCACAAGGAGAGAAATCATGACGGTGTCGAAAGCTTTGGCCAGATCGAGAAATATGCCGATGCATTTCTGTTTTTGATCTATCTTTAGCGTGGCGTGATCTACCAGTTGGTTTACGGCATCTTCAGTGCTTTTTCCCGACCTAAAGCCAAATTGGGCTTCTGACAATATCTTATTATGTTGCAGAAAGTTTGTGAGCCTTTTGTTTAGAACCTTTTCTAATATTTTTGATAGAGTAGTAAGGACTGAGATGGGCCTGTAGTTTCCAACATTGCCCTTCTCTTCCCCCTTGTGGACAGGAGTAATAAGGGACTTCTTGAAGACTTTCGGAAAAACTCCCTGGGTAAGACAGATCTCAATGAGTTTAGTCAGATGAGGGACGATAATGTGTCTCGCTAATTTAAGAAACTTGGCTGAGATAGAATCCCAACCAGTAGCACAGTCATTCTTGAGATTCATAATCAAGGCTTCAACTTCGACTTCGTCTGGCGGAAGTAACACTATTGAATTTGGGATGGGGGTTATGTCAAATTTATAATTATGTTGAGCTGGTGTTATTTTATCTGCTAGTTGTTTACCAATATTAGAGAAGTAGGTGTTTATCTCATTTACAGCACATGAACCACTTTTCTGTGGTACTAAAAGGTGGTCCCCAGCTGTTTTCTGTTTTGAGGAACCCTTCGATCAATAATGTACTAGATTCCCGATAAGCGCTTCAAAAACGGCCCGAAATATAAGACCACAAACGTATTTGTGGTCTTATTTCAAATCAGTATGGTCCAATCATAGCCAACATTAAGACGTCAAAATACCGCAGTATGCGTTCAAAAACTGCGTAAATAACCACCGTAACACCAAGGTTTTGGAAGGAATATCTTTTTTTCGGTAATTTAATATCATTATGTGCTTTTTCATAATATTTAAACATAATTAAACTGTAAATATAATTAAATCAGCGAATATTAAAATTGTTTGGCCAATGTTTGCTACAACGCACCAACTATTGTATCATGTTGTTGAACAGGGAATGCTAGTTCCGCAATAGAATAAGCACGACATTGTACACAAAATGCTTTTAACCGTATTGCTTAGAGTTTAAGTTTCATTTTAGAATGAATATTTTTGTACTGATGACTTTTTACTTTGGAGCGACATTTAAAATGTTTTGCTTCTAATCTTTCTCCGATGAAAGGGCTTAAATAAATAAACTTTACAATGATAATTAAACGTTATGTTTAAGTGCATAAGGTTTATAATCATCTGAAGTTGTTAATAATATTGAACTTTTTTCTAAGATGCTATGTCGATGTTTACGTGTGTGCAAACGTGGCCACTTGAGCGACTTAGTTTTGTTCCTGATGCTTAATCTAGTACTATTATTGATCGAAGGAGGAACCGATAATAGATTTGACAGCATTCCATTTATCTTTAGTACAGTTTGTATTTTCTAGTAAAGATTTTTCGTAATTCCTTTTTATTTTTTTCAGAATACCGTTACAAAAGTTTCTGTATCTATTGTAGACCAGTTCAGCAGTTGTATTTTGTCGGTCTTTTTTATAAGTTTTGTGCAGCTTATCTCTGTGGCGGATACATCGCAGTAGTTCAGGGGTAAGCCAGGGTTTAAGCAATCGTTTCCTACAGGGTCGGGAAATTATGATCGAGTGTAGTGTTAATGCACTTGAAAGATGATCAACAAAAAGAGCGGAGGCATCATTCGCGTCAGAATCACTGCTGATAAAAGAAAAATCAACAGCTTGCAAGTGTGCAAGGGCAGCATCATAATCAACTTTCTTGTACACATTATTTCTGCTAATGTCAGGATTCCGGCGATAAAGGCTTAAGAGGACTGAGGCGTGATCAGTCACGGTTGAGTCTATTACAAAGGCCGCAGCAGAATAGGATGTGTTTACCATAATATGATCCAGACAGTTTGCAAGCCTCGTCGGATAGGTGTGTGCCGGAAGTAGACCTAGTTCTGCAGTTAGATTAAGGTAAGTCGCACTGTTTCTGTCAGTGTTGTTCGGTTTAATATCAATATTGATGTCGCCAGCAATAATTATGTGTTTAGCTTTAATAGGACGTATGATCGCATCCAAGGAAGTGAGAAAGCTATTTGTGCAGTGTACAGATGGGGATCTATACACAGCTAATATGGCAATATCAGGGCAAACTTGAAGCAATAGAAAACTAGCGTCATTTGACTCAGGTTCTTCAACAGTGCATTTTATATTTTTTCTGACATAAATAACGATACCACCATTTTGATTAAGCCTGGCCTTGGATGAAAAAGATTCGTAGTTATCAATAATAGGAATAGGTTTGTGTTCATTGAGCCAGCATTCAGTAAGGATTATAATGTCGATGTCAAAGGAAAATCTGGCTAGTTGTGCCTGAAAATTATCGAAGTTCTTGTAAACACTGCGAATGTTTTGTGTTATGATTTTCAAGGACTTTGCAGTGCTATGTAACACAGAATTACAGGTTTCAGGGTCACAAAAATAGCTATTTGCCACAGAGATAGTATCTAAATCGGATAAAATTGTATTGGAATTATCGTCCTCTGGGAAAAGAATTGAAAATTATGTCACTAAGAATTGGAGTTTTATCAAATAAATATTTGTAATAATGGAATGCTTGGAATAGTTCATAACTGGTCTTGGAATTTGGTAAATTTGCAATTCTATTTGAGTGATGCATTAATTGGTATATATGGTTGTGTGTGTGAAATGTGTAATTGTGTTGTAGTGTGCGCTGAAAGAGTGTGGGGTTGGGTTGGACAGATAAAACATTATAAATAACTAACAGTATTTTGACAAACATCGGTAGATAACAGGAAATTATGTTAATATTACAATAGAGAAAACCATTAATCAAAAAAAAATAATTAGATTGTCTATTGTATTATTTATGTCCGATTCATGATCAATAATTGATTTATATTTTTTATCGGTCGTCACAATTATGGAAATGTCATCAGCAAAAAGAAAGCATTTATGATTAGTCAGATTTACTATGTCATTTATGTAGAGTAGGAACAAGCTAGGGCCCAATATGCTACCCTGGGGGATTCCGCGTTTAACAGTCTTATATTCAGACGAGAATTGTGTCATGTTCCTACTTTCATCAAGTTTAGTGACAGCGACACACTGCTGTCTGTCAGTTAGATATGATGATATCCACTGAAGTGGCAGTCCTCTCATTTCGACAGCCTCTAATTTATTTAATATAATATGTCATGGGAAACTAAATCAAATGCTTTTGATAGATCAAGGAATAACCCTGTCGTCAGTTGATTATTGTTAATATTGGTCAGAATTGCTTTCAAAAGGGAAAATATGGCTAAGGAAGTGGACTTTTGTTTTTGAAAGCCTAATTGCTCTTTTTTGATGATCTGAAAATTTTCACAATAATTAATTATTCTTTGATACATGCATTTCTCAAATATTTTCGACAAGATGGGTATCAATGTTATGGGGCGATAATTAGATATATCAGCTTTATCGCCCTTTTTAAATATTGGTTTAACAATCGATATTTTTAGTTCTTTGGGAAACACTCCTTGTGAAAAAAAGCAAAATTAAAAATTTTCAAAAAACCCACGACTGCTTAAAATTAATTGAAAAAAGGATAAAATAACATAAAACACCCACCTTAAAAAAACCCAAGAATGTCCGTCGGGGGCTGCCATTAAATGAACTAGTTTTGCAATGTTCAGCTCCCGACGGACATTCTTGGATTTTTTTAAGGTGGGTGTTTTATGTTATTTTATCCTTTTTTCAATTAATTTTTAGCAGTCGTGGGTTTTTTCAAAATTTTTAATTTTGCTTTTTATTTTAAACTTTTTACTTTTATTTTTTTATCTAAGAACATGCACCAATCAAACTTTAACCCATTACTGAAAATTTAATCAAAATTGGACTTGTAGTTTTGGAGAAAAATGGCAACTTTGATTTGCACAAAAAATGTTTGCTGCAGCGCCCCCTGGTGAGTTGTCACCGTAACATCTCTCTAAGAACATGCACCAATCAAACCCAAACACATAACTGAAAACTGAATCAAAATCGAACTTGTAGTTTTGGAGAAAAATGGCAACTTTGATTTGCACAAAAAATGTTTGCTGCAGCGCCCCCTGGTGCGTTGTCACCGTAACACCTATCTAAGAACATGCACCAATCAAACTCAAACCCATAACTGAAAATTGCATCAAACTAGGAGTTTTGGAGAAAAATGGCAACATGTATTTGCACAAACACACAAACAAACAACCTCTCACCCCAAACGCATATACCGTCTCCGTTCCGTCGTGGGTAAAAAGACTGGTTAATTAGATGAGTCAACACTCCGCTTATTTCATTGACACATGACTTTATTACCCTAGTGTTGAGTCCATCGTAGCCTTCAGAATTGGTATTTTTTAAAGACAGAATTTGTCGTCTTACCTCATTTTCGGACATGGGTGTGAGCAATGATATTAAAAAGAAAGATACGCCATGTTCATACTGAATGGCGTTCAGATATCGCTGCGTTCTACGACAGGGATAGATAATACGGAACTTTTAAGATAAAAAGAGATAGCTAGTTACTAAACTGCACCAATTGTCGTAGTTTGTCCTCAACAATTTGTGCGTGCTAATGCGATATGTACCTCTTTTTATTTATAAGGAATATCATTGGGTGTGACGAACATTGAGTTCGCAGTTAGGGTTTTACTGCGGTTACCTTTTGTACAATTTTGTGTAGGGGTGGAATTTGTATAATGGTTGTTAAAGGCGGTGGCTATTTCTGTGGGTTTTGTGAGTAATGTGTTGTCATTTTTGATGTGTTCAATGGTGTCTTTAGGGTTTGTGTTGTGTATTTCGTCTTTAATGACTGTCCAGGTGGCTCTACACTTGTTGTCATTATTGTTCATGTACTTTATATTAGCATTTCATTTAGCGTTGTGGATACATTTTTGTAATAGATTGGAATATGTAGTGTATCTAGTCCTGTTTGTTGAATTTTTATTCTTGTAGTATTTGTATCGTAGGAAACGCTTTGTTTTAGAGCTCAGTGTAAGACCCCTACTAATCCAGTTACGTTTTATTTTTTCCTTTACATTAATCTTTACCCTCACTTTTGGAAAACAAAGATTGTAAAGTAGACATATTAATTCATGGAAACAACTAAATGCCTTCCTTGCATTGTCTTCCGTGTAAACATCTGTCCAAGATAGGTTTTTTAAACATTCCCTAAACTTATGGATATAATCTAGACTATAATCTCTTTCTCCCTCCTTCTCTTCCTCTTCTTAAGTGGAATGTTAATAAAATGAATGTTAATGTTCAAAAAGGTATTTTAATACGAAAATGCACTAAAATAATATAATAAAAAAAAATGTTATAAAAAATTGTTTAAAATGTTAAATGTTGCGCGAGCTCGATATTACATCGAAGACTGTCGTTCTTGAGTACGTGACTATATTACATTTTATAAATTAACAAAATTTGCAGTATTCTAACCCAAAAATAAAATTAATATTTTCAAATATGATGTTAATTATGAACCTAGCATTTAGGGAAAAATATATAAAAAAATCGCACATGACCAGATAATAAGATTCTACATGTATCTTTGAGGATACATTGCCAGCTTATTAGAGAACTTTGACCTTATGTTTATGTGTCATTGAGGATACGTTGCCAGGTTTGAAGAAATAAAATACACAAAATTATCTTAATAAAATATGTATAAAATTGGCATTTAATAACAATAATATAGTTAAAAATCAAAATCAACTTAAAGATTATCTAAAACAAAAAAAAAATAAGTTGCCAAAACATTTGAGGTGCACTATAGGCTGAAATGTATTCTATCAGAATCCCCAGAGGCAAATAAACCAGTAGAGGAATACAACAAAAATACAAACACAAAACAACATTTAAAGAAAAATAGAACCAATATGATGCAATACCTTACTCAAAAACCAAAGGAACCAGAAATACCTACTCAACCCAACATTGAAAATAGCAACACTATCTAGGGAAAAACGACCCCTCGTGTCCCCACAAGGCCGGTCACCCGGGGAACGTATGACCAAAACCCTCCAATAATTAAAAACATAGAGAACAAGAAATTATACATATGTACTTACAATGTGAGATCATTATCATCGATAGAAAGAATGTTACAGCTAAAACATGCAATTGGGAATATAAAATACGACATAATTGGACTTTCAGACATACGCAGAATGGGTAACTCGATTATTGAAGACGAAGACCATGTCTTCTGTTACATGGGGGAAAGACCTGGGAGATATGGAGTAGGCTTTCTCATCAAGAAAGATTTGAAACCCAACATTGATTCTTTTATTGGGTTATCCGAAAGAGTTTGCCTGTTAAAATTAAAGTTTGAAGAATATGAACTGTCGATAATCCAAGTATACGCACCAACTACAGAAGCACCAGAACAAGATTTAATAAGTTTTTATGACAAAATTTTAGAAGCGCAATCATACGCTGGAAACAATTTAATTATTATGGGCGATTTTAACTCAAAAATAGGCTATGTGAAACCCACTGAAAATCTAATCATGGGAAAGTTTGGATTTGGACAAAGAAATGAACGAGGCGACAGACTCATCAAATTTGCTCTGGAAAATAAAGTAATGTTAATGAACACCTTCTACAAAATGAAAAGGAATAGAAAATGGACATGGATATCGCCTGATAAAAAAACAAGAAACGAAATCGACTTCATACTTTCCAATAAACCAAACCAATTCGAAAATGTAGAGGTCCTAAACAACATTACCTACTCTAGCGACCACAGATTAGTACGAGCAACAATAACACTGAAAACTAAAAAGAAAAAACGAATAAATTTCAACAAGGCTCCACAGACAATTACATCAGAAGAACAGAAACATTATATAAAAATATTGCAAGAAAAAATTAATAAACCACCAACCACCACCGTTGTTAACCGTTGTTAACAACCTAAATAATGACGATTCTGTTGAAACTTACCATGATAAAATTCATCAAGCCATAACTCATAGTATAAAAGAAGCTCAATCAAATATTGTAAATCAAAAGAAAGATATTATAAGCAACGAAACGAAAGAATTAATTTCCAATCGTCACAAACTACAAAACAAGAAGAACCTGACGAAAGAAGAAAAAATACAACTAAAATTACTATATAAGACAAGAAACAAGAGTATCAAAAATGATTATAAGACACATAGAATGAAAATAATAGAAAACTTTCTCGTAACAAAAGGAAGCACCAAAAAAGCTGGAAGATTATTAAATAAAGAAAAAACCTGGATTCCAAAACTAAGCTCAAGTCACAACAACAACAAAGTACAATCACGATCAGAAATTATAAAAATTGCTACAGATTACTACCGAACTCTATATAGCACTCCGAAAACTACACCATCGGAAACCAGGCAAACTTCAAACTTTCAGACAGACTTAGAGATAAAACTATTCGACGAAGCAGAAATCGTTGGCAATGTTGAAAAATTAAAATCTGATAAAAGCCCTGGACCAGACAACCTATCAAACGAAATGATAAAACTGTCCAGATATGTTCTTTCTTCACCTCTGACACATCTCTTCAACAAAATACTAAGAGAAGGAACTGTCCCGAAATCATGGGTGCCATCCGACATAATACTTTTGTATAAGAAAGGGGACCCAGCAGATGTGGGAAATTATCGACCAATTAGCCTAATGCCAAATTTATACAAGCTATTCGCCTCAAGCCTGGAAAAAAGGATAAAAGAAGATATAGAGAAACATCAACCAGTAGAACAAGCAGGTTTTCGCAAAGGATTTAACACAGTGGACCAAATTCATGCCATAGAACAAATAATAGAGAAATATGAAGAGTTTAATGCGCCTCTGTACTTGGGTTTTGTCGACTACAAAATGGCATTCGACTCGATTCTCCATCAGAGCATATGGGACTCCCTTTCAGCTATAGACATCCCACAAACTTACATTAATATTATCAAAGACATATACAGCAAAAGTAGAAGTAGAGTCAAACTGGACAGAACTGGGGATGCTATAACAATAGGACGCGGAGTAAGGCAGGGCGACCCGCTATCCCTAAAACTTTTTATTAACGTCCTACAGCACGTAATGTCAAACCTTGACTGGTACCGAAAAGGAATTCTCATAGATGGTAAATACTTCAACCACTTAAGGTTTGCAGACGACATTGTTTTAGTAGCTGAATCTGCGGAACAACTGGAAAAGATGCTAAATGACCTCCATACCGTAGGTTAAAAAGTTGGTCTAGAAATGAACACCCTGAAAACAAAAATATTAACTAACAGGTCAAAACAAGAAATAAAAATCAACAACGAAACAGTAGAATATGTTGAAGAATATATATATCTCGGTAAATAATTATCATTCAACAAAAATAGAAACATCGAAGAAATCAAGAGGAGAATTAACATAACTTGGAGTAAATTTTGGAGTTACAAGGAAATAATGAAATCCAATTTACCGGTAAAACTCAAAGCTAAAGTCATGAACTCTTGTTTGCTGCCATGCCTTACTTATGCGTGTCAGACCTGGATCTTCAACAGAACAACCAAAAATAAAATACAAGTATGTCAAAGGGCCATGGAACGAAGCATCCTAAACATTAAACTGAGAGACAAACAACGAAACTCAACAATCAGGAGGAAGACTCAAGTCATAGATCCCCTTTAACACGCGCAGGCACTGAAATGGAGATGGGCGGGCCACCTGGCGCGATCAGAAGACAGCAGATGGACTCTGAGAGCGACCGCGTGGTTAGGACCACACGGCAAGAGAAAAAGGGGCACTGGTCTGCCCCTTTTTCTCTTGCCGTGTAGAGCGTTGGCACGACGAGATCGTAAAACTGATTCGAGATTCATGGCTTGCTAAAGCAAAAAACAGAAAGCAGTGGAAATTATTGGAGGAGGCCTATACCCGTCGAGGGGTCCTTAATGCACAGTAAATTGTTTACTTAAATTAATTTATGTTTAATATTTTTTTATCATCGTATTAAGGAATAATAAAGGCTTTTTTATTTTTTTATTTTATTTTACTACAGGCTGAAATAATTACTTATCAGTATGGAATTTCACAAAACAATTTATTTCTGGCTTAAAACACAATCGTAACGAACACTTGGCATATATTACCGTAGTTTGGTCCTTGACACAAACTTTACATTGCCTTTCGCACCAAACATTGGAAAATGGCCGACCTGATCGTACCTTACATCCGGTGGAGGTCGTGGTGCTACAGGTGCCTGTATTATTTTCGACAGTGTTGGTCCAGAAACTGCACAATTGTCTACCAGGTCATATCTCCCCGCCCCATTTTCAGGAAGCTCTGTGCTACTTGATACTGATACTGGTAGCCTGTATGCCACTGCTGGGCAAAGGCCTCTCCCCAGGACTTCCAGTTGTTTCGATCTAAGGCTAATGTGGATCCCGTGGTCGTAAGTGTGGTCCAGATCGTCTCGCCATCTTCTATGAGGTCTGCCGTGACTCCTTCTGACTGTCAGGGCTCCAGACTGTGGCTATTTTGACCCACAGCTCATTTGGAATGCGGCAGACTTGCCCAGTCTTGTCCCACAGTATAAGCTTAGCGGATTTATGAGCAACGTCAGTCATTGTGCTTTGGGGTGCAGTGTTGTGTTGCATACGGTTGGTTAGTTTTGATTGCTCGATAATGTAATCAAAAATGTCTTCTGTAAAAAAGTTTGTAAAATACTCGTAAAGAGTTTTGAATTTATTCTTAGCCCACTGAAAATTTAGAGGCTTTTGAAAAATACGTCGGGGTGTGACTAATCTTGCAGTCCTTCCGGATGTTGTAGGTCTTCTTGGTCGGCTGTTAGAGGCAATTAATGGAGATGGTGGCAAAAATAGTTGTCAAGGAGAGCCATTTTGCGTCAATGTAAATGGTAATCGAGCTGGATGCGGCTGAGGTGAAGGCAGCACAGGCGAAGGCTCCAAAGACTGACTGAGTAACAGCGTCTTGCACGTGGTTTTGGTGCTAGAGCACAAATTCTTTTTGCTCTGGAAAAAAATGGTTACATCTCTGCCTGAAAAAAATATTCCACTCGCACACTCATGCCAAGTATATAATTTCCTTTCCCCAAAACACATTACAAAAATAATATAAATGATCTCTCTCACTTGGCAATGTATCCTTGATACACTAAACTTGTACAAAGAACCTTAGTACACCTAGCAACGTATCCTGTAGGATACATTCACTTTATTTGTTAGTTTTCGAAGCCAAGCGTAATTATTTCTCCTGCTTAATTAATTTCCAGCAAAAGTACAAACTTTTGAAATCTAGTATAACACCAATTTCTCACGAAATTTTAAAAGATTTTTTTTTTAATTAATAATTTCTTACCTTCTTCCGCGGAGTTGCACTCAACTGTTCACCATTTTGATAAATTTTGAAAAAGCAGTTGACGTAAACTGTCATTGTGACACATGTGTGCTTTCAGAAACGTATACTTTAAAAATAAATAAGTGAACTTTCCGTTTTACATAAATTATAAAAGAGCTATGTTTTTTTTTTTTTATGATGTATCTTACAAGATACATTGTCAAGAAAAGGGCTAACTAGGCCAAAGTAAAGTACAATGTGCGGTTGCTTAACCGTACATCTTGGCGGGGCAAAAAGTAATCATTAAGATAACTTATTAAAGAATATTCTATCAATTTAAATAAATTCATGGAAAAATAATGTAAATAAAATGATTAAAATGTAAATAAAGTTAAACGTTAAAAGAATGAGGTGTCGCGTAGTGGATGCTGTAGCTCTTGGTGGCTTCTGTGGCGGTAATCTGGTTGGCGCGTCGACGGTGCTGACGGTGAACTTGCCACAGCGTTTGCAGTACACGTAGGCTCCTCCCGCGACGAATATTGATATGATTAGAAGTCCCATCGTAGAGTACGAAATGATGTATTGATGGACATCGTGTTGCGACATTTCAGTCTGTTTGGTCTGATCTTCCAATTCTTTCAACGAATTATAATAATAATAATTCTTTATTTATCAGACAACGTGATCCATAGTGTTAGTAAGAATAAAATAACTTATATTTAGTGTTAGTAATTGAAATATTATATAACAGAGAACACAGACTAAAGTACTGTGAAAAGGACATCCCCAAACTAATGTTCAGTGATTATCCTTCTCACAAAACTTTTAACTATCGAAGAGTCGACACTCTCCGCCACAGTTTTTATTATGAAGTTTTTCATAATCGTTTTTCACAAAATGCGTGTTATGTTGGCTTGTTGATAAGTCAAGCGGTTGTACCGATGTTAAATTGTTGATGTCATCCAGGTCTATCAGCGGTATTTCCGGGTTGAAATTAATTTTGTTTGTGTAGTAAACTTGTGTATAATATGTTTCTTCATTGTTTCTAATTATGCATCCTTCTTTGGCTTTTAAAATTCCCGTTGACCGTATTGCCTTCGTGGTCATACGACCTTCACAGATGATTTGCAGTTGACAATCCGTGCAGCAGACATAGAGCCAGGTATTTGGTTTTTGTAATGGTGTCCATTTGTTGTTGCAGGACTCGGATGTGTAGATACATTTTGATAATGTTATGTTTGTTATTGCGCCGATTTCGCATGGAATTTGATAATTTCGCATGTTGCGTGTTGGTTTGTTTAGTGAGCATACATATTATGTCCTTGGTTCTATTTTAATACAATGTTCCAGGTCATTGTCTGTTAGCTGCATGTATGTCTCTTTTCTCACATTTACTGCAACATATTCTGAGTTTGTTTTCATTGTAATTGACTGGTTGTTATTTTTGATCATCGGAATGGGAACTGTTTTATATATAGTGATGAATGGAGTCACCCGTTAGTGGTAATGTTATTTCGATGATGAAATAATTTTCAAACAATCTAGATTTTACTTCTAGTAGTTTGTAAATGTCAGCTAATTGGTTTTGAATGTTGTCAACGGGTAGCGATAATTGTTGTGGCAATTGTCCAGTGATAATGTTAAGCTCCTGAAAGAGTTGGTTCTGCGGTAAAAGTCTGGTGTCTACATGACCATGGTGAATGTTAATAGCTGTGTCTAAAAGCATCTGTTGTATGTGGCGGAGTTTGGACAGAATTGTTGAACTTGCCAGAGCCATGATGTTAAAGTAGTTCAATGCTTCGTCTTGTTGAACCGCTTCGTCCAATTTCTTTAGATAATTATCTGTAGCATTAAGGTGTTGCTCTAATAGATTGAACTGAGTGTTCATCGCTTCTTCGTTTCTCTTTAAAATGTTATTGTGTGCCTCAATGATTGAGGTTTGACCTTTGATCAGATTTAATAGATGGTCTCTGTTATTATGTAATGTTTCTATGTCTTTTTTATATTGTGTTGCGAACCTTTCATCTAGCACGCCGAATAGGCTGTTTGCAAGGTAACCTACTCTATCGACGAGGCCTCGGGTAACGCGCCCTCTTGTCTGCCCATGATGAGTTTCCAACATGTAGTTGTTATGATCAAGTTCATTGAGTTCCTGTTCGAATTCAGTCATGATGGTTTTGCACAATGTTTGGTATGCAAATTGCTCACACCTTTCTCCTAGATGTTTCACAACTCTATGTATATTTTCCATGCCTTGGAAGTTGTCATGTTATTATATGTTACAATTTTCCAGTCATCATGTACATGATGACTGGAAGACTGGTTTGCAAATTGCCGATTTTGTCAAAATACACTCCTCTATTTGGTTCAAACGGTGTGACGTTTATGCCGTCACTGCTCTGCCTTGTGGGTTGAAATAACGTAAGTAATGTTACGAGGATACATAGCAGGCTGGAACTTATCTTGCTTGATTTAGAACGTTGTTTTCTGTTAGTATTATTTGTTGTAGCCTTTTGTTTTTCAGTGCAGTTTTTGTCATTGGAGGTGGTGGTGTCAGGTACTTCTATAGGAGATTCAGGTATCGGGAGTTTCACTAATTTTGTTATTGGTCTTGTTAGTAGCCCTATTTTAGTTTTTAACGTCACAACTCTGACTAGATTGTCTCTCCCCGGGTGAACTTCCTGTATTCTGCCAAGTTCCCATTTCGCAGGCGGAAGGCAGTCTTCTTTAATTAGGACAATATCCCCTATTGTTAAATTATTCGTTTGGTTTAGCCATTTACTACGAACTTGAAGTTGTTGCAGGTATTTTGATGACCATCTGCTCCAAAACCCTTGTTTCATTTTGTCTAATAACTGCCACCTATGTCGAATGTTGATGTTTTGATTTTCGATATTTTCTGTTGGTAAGAATGTTAAAGGTCGGCCAATCAAAAAATGTGCAGGTGTAAGGTAATCAATATCGTCCACGTCCTCTGTTAAAGGGCAAAGTGGTCTAGAGTTCATACAGGCTTCTATTTGTGTAAGCAGTGTTAAAAACTCTTCGTATGTCAACTTTTGCTCTCCTAGGACACGCTTTAGGTGATATTTCATTGACTTAACTGCAGCCTCCCAAAGTCCTCCCGCAGTCGGCCAGCTTGGGGCGTTGAAATGCCACTCTATCCCCATCTCGTTACTCTTTTTCGATAATGTGTCGTTGTTAAATGTTTGTGAGATATGCAGTTGTTTGGCTAACTCCCTTTCGGCTCCAACAAAGTTTGTTCCGTTGTCAGAATAAATATGTTTCGGACAGCCTCGTCGTCCAATCATGCGGTTGAGAGCCAGTATAAATGTCTGAGATGATAAATCTGATGCAAGTTCTAAATGCACCGCCTTTGTTGTCATGCATACGAATACAACGACGTAACCTTTGCTCGTTCTGACGCCCCGGCCCTTGTTTAATTTAACATTAACAAACCCTGTGAAGTCCACTCCTGTGTGATAGAATGGTGGTGATTGTGTTATTCTCTCACTGGGTAGGTCAGCCATCAAGGTTTGAAGCGACAACATTTTACACAGTCCTGCAGGTATTTTTTAACAGTATTATTTCCTCCTGTAATCCAGTATTTCTGTCTCAATGTAGCCATAGTTAGTCTCGCTCCACCATGTAGTGTTGTAGCATGCGCACGGGCAATTAAAAGATACGCCAGTTTGCTGTTTTTTGGGATGATAGCTGGGTGTTTTGTTTCTTCTGGTAAATTTGAATAATGTAGTCTCCCTCCGACGAACATTCCACGTGCCTATTTTCTGGACTTTTCGCAACTTGAGGGAGTTTCCAGTAGCATTATTTCCATGCGGAGCCTGGTCTCCTACTCCGTCATGGCCGGTAGTCCATTTCCCACCGCTCGCCCCGGACGCGCCGCGGCGCCACTCACTAGGCGGTTCGCATGGCAATCGTGATCCTTTTGTGTCTACTTTCATAACGATTTTCTCGGGAGTTAGTTGCAGTGGTTTCCCGTTACCTTCTGCACCAGATATTTTAGGGGTTATTTATACCCCAAGGCCCCTGTAGCCTCTACTGAACTCCGGTCAGGAATGTGGTTATACCGCCACTGCTCGGTCGCCATTGCCTCGTCTGTTATCTAGCAGGGGGACCACGGTACAGGAATACCGCCGCGGATGATGTGTTGTCCGCGCGTGCAGGTGAGGTTGACGGTTGGGGCCGGAAAGATAGTTTGTCCGTTCTCCCCCTTTCCCCTTTAGAGCAGTTTTAGAAGTGTGAACAAGTGACAGAAGTTTTCACTGAGTCGGTTTCTAAAGAAGCTCTTGCTGAAAAAATCTTTTCTGAATCTGTAATGTTGAAAGACAATAAATTTCAAGTTGACTTACCCATGAAACAAAATTTAGATCAATTAAACATGGGAGAATCTTTCATAAGAGCTTTAAAACGTTTTAACAATTTAGAAAAAAGACTTCACAAAGATTCTGAACTTTTCAGAGGTTATAAAGATTTCATTGACACATACATTTCAATGGGTCATGCTAACTACATTGATATTCAAGCTTATGATTTTAAGGCTGGTCAGGTAAACTTTCTGCCACACCATCCAGTATTAAACGAAAATAGCAAAACTACAAAATTGAGAGTCGTTTTTGATGGCTCAATGCCTACAAATCTAGGTTTTTCTTTAAATGACATGTTGCTCAATGGGCCCAACACCCAAAATGAGTTATTTAATATATTAGTTTTGTTCAGATTACATAAATGGAGTTCAAATCCTCGAATGAGTTTATGTTTGCACCAACTTTATTATATAATGAATGTAATTGTAAAACTGTTGAATAAATAAATAAAAAAAATAAAAAAATAAATAGTGGAGATATACTAAGTGACATTCCTTGTACTTTACAGATTTCAAATGAAATTGATTTATGCAAAAGTGATGATCAATATGTGAAGACTTTGGGTATCAAATATAACACACAAACGGATACATTGAACATTTCATGTTCACAAACCGAGTTGTTAGATGTCTACACCAAACGTCAGACATTAAGTTTCATTGGCAAACTTTTTGATCCACTTGGTCTAGTAGGTCCGATTATTGTACTTGCAAAAAAAAACATGCAACAAACATGGTTAGAGAAGATCTCATGGGATTCGCCATTGCCAGATAACTTAAATAAAAAATTTAGAAGTTTTGTTGAGAATTTATCAAAAACAGGTAACATTCCAGTAAACAGAAATATTGACACACAAAACTCAACCTCTATTGAACTAATAGGGTTTGCAGATGCCTCTCAGAAGCCTTATGGTTGTTGTGTTTATATAAGAACCATTAACAGTGATGGTGAGTTGTTATGCTCAAAATCAAGGGTAAATCCCATAAAATCATTAACAACACCAAGATTAGAGTTAAATGGCGCTTTGATATTAGCAAAGCTGTCAAAAAAGTTGTATGATCAACTTACTAAAAACAATTTTACCATTAAGGTACATTTATTATGTCTACATTCTATCCATTTTTAGATGGAATAGGTATCCCCAGAGTAGGAGGTAGGTTACAAAATGCTAACATACCATATGATTGGAGATTAAACGAACTTACCTGAAGTGAAGTTCTATCCAAATTATACGAGTTGCTTCGTCCGAAGAGATTAGGATAACATTGTAGTAATACGTCTAGGTACCGCCTTTCACCCACTAAGTTTGAATTTTTATTTTTTATTTTTGTGGGTACTTTGTCTTCCTTATAGTTATGCCTGCACCATCACTCATTTAGTTGAGAGCCTGGAACCTTTTTAATTTAATATTTCACTTACGTATGAGTTTATAGGGTTGGGAGGGAACTAATCTCTTCGGACGAAGCAACTCGTATAATTTGGATAGAACTTCACTTCAGGTAAGTTCGTTTAATCTCCAATTATACTTCGTTGCTTCGTCCTTTGAGATTAGGATAACATTGTAGATTTTGAAAGATGGTGAAATATTAACACGGAATTTTTATTTAGTTACATGTAATTTCATGTTGAATCAAACATTAAATTATTGTTTTCTTGCAATGTAACTAAAGTATAGTTTTCTTTAATTAGGGGTAGATAAATAAAGTAAGTTACTAATTTAAGTAATTAAATCTAACATCAATGAGAGGTTGGGATTGATAAGATAAATTTATCAGTTTGTTAACAGTGAACATTTCTATGAGAATGATTGAACGTATCTAGTGAAAACATTGAAGCTGCCACTCCACCCAGCTGCTTTTCGTATCGTGTCAATGTTGACACCAGCTCTATGAGCTGTTGAAGGTAGCTGCGTGTCTGATGGAGTGGGCAGAAAATATTGAAGTGTCAATTCCGTTTATTGATAATATAATCTTTTATCCACCGACTGATGGTATTTGTGTATATTTGTGATATTTAAAACAAAAAGCTAATGGTCTGCACCTTTTTTTTTTTTTTTTTTTTTTGGTGGGTGGAAAATCATCGAATAACCCCCCCCCCGCTCTTGGGCAGAGCGAAGGGGAGTGTCAGACTTCTACTGACTAAAAACCAAACCCATGTTCCTTCTTCTTCGCCCTTGTGTCGGAGCCGCGGTAACCTTTCGATATCCACAGCCCCGACGGGCGTCGGCCCTTGCGGGCCCCTCGTTGCTGACATATCTTTGAGGCGCGCGTGGAACACGTACGCGCCGCCGACACGGTCTGTTGCCGTCATGACGACGGCCGGACGGCGAGCTAGCCCGTTACTCACCATCCACAGGCCCGCGTCTACGGTGGCCGGAGGTCATCGCGTGACCCCCGACGCCCGGAGCGCCTTCCGCGGCGGCTGGGACGTTGAGAGGTTCTCTCCCTCTCTCGTTCCGCCACCTTCTTCGCTAGCATCACTGCTTCGCAGAAGGAGGCGACGGCGTCCCATTCCTCCTCGCCCCGGACCATGGCTTGCACCAGGGCCGGGCGCGAGAGGTCGCCGCCGCCGATCGCCGCCACGAGAACACGGCGGGGCTCCGCCCAAGCAGGGCACGCCTCCACAGTGTGCTCCACCGTGTCCTCCGGTCGATCCTCGCAGTGGAAGCATCCGGGCGTTTCCTCCCGCCTGATTCGGTACAGGTACCTCCCGAAACACCCGTGTCCGGTGAGGACCTGCGTCAGACGGTAGGTGAGGGCGCCGTGGCGCCTCTCCAGCCACTCCTCAAAGAGGGGACTTACCGCCACTATCGTGGCGTGCCCTGCGCTGGGTTGCGACAGTCGCTGTCTCCATGCCGCCATGAGATCGCACCGGAGGTCTGTCCGCCGCGCAGCAATGTGCCGCGGCAGCAGAGTGACCCCCCGGTGTAGCGCCTCCGCGCGCCACTCACGTAGGCGCGCGAGGACTATCGCCTCCAGATCCCACGGCGGCAATCCGGCAAGGAGAATCGCCGCCTCGCGGGAGATCGTGCGGTACCCGCGGACAAGCCTTACGGCCATGACCTTTTGGGGCGCGTTCAGGTAGTGGACGGCCCGCTTCCTCACGGCACGCGCCCACACCGGGGCCCCGTAAAGGGCCATGGAATGGTCTGCACCTTGTGTGCAGTTAGAAGTATGAGCAAATTACGACCATTTCGGTTAAACTTAAATTTTACTTCGTGACAATCTGGAACATAATTTATTATACAAGTAGTATTTCTACACACACTTACTAAGCATCGCGAATTTTAGAAACAAAAAAATAAATATTTTATAAACTGGTATCATTTTACCAAGCTTCTCGTACTGGCCACCCCAGGCGTCACTTTTTCTTTTCGCGCGCTCAACAGACAAATCCAACACAGAACTGATAAAATGCATATTAACTGCACTGGACGACCAAAAACGAAAACGACGCCACCGGCGACGGAGTCGCAAAAGCAAGTCTCGCTCACGCAGCCCCCGCAGGCGGCGCTCGCCATCATCAGCTTATACACCAGAAGAACGCAGAAGCAAGACTCCCGGAAGCCCTGCACGTAGGCCAGAGACAAATCCCGAGCCCTCAAACTCCAATTCAGGTATGTACCTACAATTTTTATTCGAGGTTAGGAATACGAGAACGTGGTTTCAATGTACCTTCGGTTTTCTTGAACACGCGGGCCATAAAGCGGCCCCGCTTTCAACCCTGCTTAATGCGTGTGGGCGATAAATGAACACGTGCATTCAAAAGCATTTTTACTTACCTAACCTTACCAGTGAGTACGAGATACTCATAGCGACATTACCTCCATGTTGCTAGCTGGTTTGAGTTTACCACGGTGTGAGCATGCCCTGTTTTTACAGACCGTCGAGTACGAGATACTCCCAGTTGCTTATGTAAGCACTAGACGGTCTGGCTATCCGGCCATTAAGTACGAGATACTTATGCTAACTCATTGACATGTTGCAATGGCTGAAAGAAAACGCTGCTTATGCAATTATTGTTTTCTTTGCATTTTAGATATAACCCAAATGGAGCCACCAAACCCATATAAGGAAGCTTTAGATATGGACTATGAAGAACCACAGACTTACATGGGGCAAATCCATAAGGATATAAGGCTCAACCACATCTTAACAAAAGGCTTAACAAAGGAAGAAAGAGAGACAATAACTAAAAGGCACACAATGCCAGACAATTGCACCTTACTCGATGCTCCCATACTCAACCAGGAGGTGAAAGCTGTACTCACAGATGCCTCTAAACTAAGGGACCATGGTATTGAAATATCCCAAAAACAACTCGGACTGGCTACCTCCATAATTGCTAAAACCATGACCGACCTTATAACACTGGAACAGATAGACAAACATAATTTACTTACAAATTTAGCTGATGCCACCAAATTAATGACAAACATACACTACCATCAAACACAGACAAGAATAAAATTGATATCTCCAGTGTTGGACAAGAACTTTAACCAAACCTTATCCAAAACCACAAGAGACTCTTTCCTTTATGGAGAAAACCTACCGTACCTGCTGAGGAACGTAAAACAAATGCAACAAGCTGCAGCACAATTAAAAAAAACCATCGCCAGTAGTGCCATCAAACAGACCAAGTAACATGCCGAGACCCAGCCAGGGAAACAGGAATGGCCCACCACCGAAGATGAAAATGAATGCACGTGGTGGGCCACACAAGAGGAACCAGCCCTTTCGCCAACAACAACCTCGTTGGTCGCACCGCCCCGAGAGGACAGCTCACCAACAAGGCAGATACCGGAATGTTCCAACGAAACGTTGATAAATCAGGTACATGCAGGCAATTTGTCTAATTATGTTAACTGCTGGAGGCATATTACTGATGATCCCGTTATCTTACAATGGGTACAAGGGTACGAGATACCATTTGATACCCCACCTGTGCAGTTTAACACTCCAAGTTCTAACTTATCACAATTAGAAACCATTCATATGGGAGAGTCCATTGTAGACCTACTTAAATTAGGTGCCATAGCCCCCTGTCAACATACAAATGACCAATTTATTAGCAAAATTTTTCTCAGGCCTAAACAAAATGGTAAATTTAGGTTCATCCTGAACCTTAAACCACTAAATAAATTTATATCAGCAAAACATTTCAAAATGGAAGATATTAGAACCGCCATTAGACTGGTAGATAAGGATTATTATATGGGTTCAATTGATCTTAAAGAGGCATATTTTTTAGTACCTGTTTGTCAAAAATACAGAAAGTACCTACGCTTCAGTTACCTGAACCAACTTTATGAGTTCACTTCTATGCCTTATGGTCTATCCACAGCTCCTGGAGTATTTACCAAACTACTCAAACCAGTAGTAGGTTACTTAAGAAAACAAGGTTTCATGTCAACCATATACCTTGATGATTGCCTTTGTATTGGGGAAAGCTACCAAGACTGTATGGAGAACATAAACACCACTGTAAGCCTGTTTAAATGTTTAGGATTAATCATTAACTATGACAAGAGTAAATTAACTCCTTGCAAACAATGTAAATTCTTGGGATTCATCATTAATACTGAAGACATGTTCCTTGAACTACACAAAGAAAAGAAAGAATCCCTAACTGATCTAATTAAACAATTCCTCAAATTGAAAACATGTTCCATTAAAGATTTAGCCAAATTACTGGGTACACTAATAGCTGCCTGTCCAGCCATCCCTTATGGTATGATGCACACAAAAATTTTTGAACGGTACAAACATTTAGCTTTAATAGATTCCAATGATAATTATAACACCAAAATAAAACTATCAAGAAAATTACTCCCAGACTTACAGTGGTGGTTAGAAAATTTAACAAAATGTAGAAAGTTACAGGAAAAGCCTTTCACACTAGAGATTTTCTCAGATGCATCTCTTACTGGTTGGGGGGCTCAATGTGATGGCGAGCGTATTGGAGGATTGTGGTCAGAACAAGAACAAAATTATCACATAAACCAACTTGAGATAACGGCAGCATATTTTGCTTTAAAATCATTCACTGCCAGAGTGCAAAACACATCCATCCTTTTAAGGATCGACAATACGACCGCCATCGCATGCATCAACAAAATGGGAAGCATACAATACCCTCATTTGAATGATGTAGCCCGTGACATATGGATATGGTGCCAGGAGAGAGACATACATGTATATGCCTCATACGTCAGATCAAAAGAAAATTCTATTGCGGATCAAGAATCCAGAAACATTAACATAGATACAGAATGGGAACTATCCCCCGATGCATTCAGTCTGATTTGCTCCAGACTTGGCCAAGCAAAAATTGACTTATTTGCTAGCAGAACTAACCATAAATGCGAAAAATACGTCTCATGGAGGAAAGATCCATATGCATTTAACATAGATGCTTTCACTTTAAACTGGTCCAAATCCTTCTTCTATGCTTTCCCTCCTTTTGCCCTTATCACAAGGTGCTTACAAAAGATTAAGAATGACAAGGCCAAAGGCATTCTAGTTTACCCACTATGGACTTCTCAGCCATGGTACCCTTTAGCAAAATGCCTAGAAATATCTGAACCCATTATATTTCACCCTGATGATGACCTTTTAATATCACCTTTCAGGACGACACATCCGCTGAGCTCGAATCTTACCCTGGTTGCAGCAGTCTTCTGCGGAAAGCATTCCAACAAAGAGGTCTGCCAACTAAGTCACATAATGTTATCCTCACTCTTGACAGGTACGATTAAACAGTATAATGTTACTTATAGGGCATGGTGGATTTTTTGTAAAACGCATGCATTAAGTGTTTACACCGCATCCGTACCACAGATAATACAATTCCTTACAGAGAGGTTTGAGACTAACGTAGGCTACAACAGTCTTAACTCAGATAGATCAGCTTTATCAACCCTAATTAGTTCAAAAGTCGGGAGTGATGATAGTTTCAAGATTTCTTAAAGGGGTGTATAGACTCAGGCCAGCATTACCTCGGTACTCACAAACATGGAACCCCTCAAACATATTTGACCTCTTAACTTCCATGCCAGACAACACTGACCTCACTCTTGAAAAACTGACAAAGAAAACTGCTGTCCTCCTAGCCCTAGCATCAGCTCAGCGGATTCAAACATTGACATTGATTAAATTACCAAATATCGTTATAAATGATGATAAAATTGTCATTGAAATAACAAATCTCATTAAGACTTCCATTGTAAGTAAGACCCAGCCAAAAATCTATCTGCCTTTCTTTACATCAAATCCAAAAATTTGCGCAGCCAAAACCTTAAAAGATTACATCTTATTCACTGAAACTCTTAGAAACCAGGAACCCTATCTTTGGATAACTTTTAAAAAACCACATAGGAGAGCCACCAGCCAAACTATTAGTAGATGGATAAAAAACATGATGAAAGAAAGTGGCATAGATACCTCACAATTCACCTCTCATAGCACAAGACACTCAGCTACTCCCTGCGCTAAAAGAGCTGGCATCAATATTGACACCATAAGAAAGGCAGCTGGATGGACCAATAATTCAAAAACATTTGCCAAATATTATAACTTACCATTATGTGAAGATTCACCCCCAGAAAACTTTGCACTATCCATATGAAGGCAGAGGGTCTGTCATCTTAAATGAAACTACGAAATATAGCGGTAATCAACTTTTACTCCAATAGCACGATATTTAAAATAAATCACTATACACACACAACTATATAATTCAGATATAATATTAAAACTCTAAGCGCTACAGCATGTGCACCGGGCCAAGCCTGCGACAAGAATGATCCCCTCCACGCCGAGTGGTCGTTTATAAAGACTGGCTCGAGCAGTGGGGAGAGTGGTGCGGCCTTAGTGACGCCTGCGCTGCGCACCTGGCCCGCTGCACGTGCTGTTTACAACGGCGACGCCGTCACGGCCATACTGACGTGCGAACGTCCTCGTACGCGGAGTCTCATCAAACATAATTATGAGTGATGTTCGTTCATCCTGACTACAATCTGGTCCGGTGCATCCCTTCAGACTTTGCTTGTACTTCTGGACCGCTCGATATTGAGCCTTCAGGAAATACACGAGCAACCTGGGCCGCTCGTTATTGAGCCTTCAGGACATGCACTAGCAACCTGGACCGCTCGATATTGAGCCTTCAGGGCCTGGTCCGCTCGATCTTGAGCCTTCAGGGCATATACTAGTAACCTGGACCGCTCGATACTGAGCCTTCAGGACATAATACTAGCAACCTGGTCCAGTTTAACCCTTCAGTTTGCTACTAATTCTGGACCGCTCATTAGTGAACCTTCAAATTTTTGGCCCAGTCATTATTCACTCAACGATCCTGCAAAAGTCCCTGGACCAGTCATTGCTGATCCTTCAGGTTCCTGCAAATTAATAGTTTTAATTTTATTTTTTGTATCGTCTTATTAATTTTTTCGATGTACGACTCTTTTAGTTATCAAAGTAATTGAATATGGGCTAGAAAACTCTTTTGATTCAAACGTAAACCATATTTTTTTTTTTTAACTATCGCTGGTAGCTCTCAAATAATGGGAGTCAGCAGATTTCGAAAAGTTTGACGATATAATTGCAAGTGTAACGTGAACGGCGCGATAACCAAAAATACATTGAGTCACTAGAAATTAAACTAGAGTCTGTTGAGAGAAGTTTAAAAAGTTCAACTATTGAGATTCGGAACATCCCTGTCAACGATACGATGGAGACCACAGAAGATCTGATCAGCGTGATTAAAAACGTGGGGAAAACCGTCAGTATAGACGTTGAAACAACAGGTATCCGTGATAATTATTTTCCAAATGAATACCAAAACAGCCGGTTATAAACCGATAATCGTTGAGTTTACCAGTAAACTAACGAAAGAAACTTTGTTAACTGCTGTTAAAAAGTTCAATCAAGTCAATAAGACCAGCAAACTAAATACTTCCCACCAACAGTTAAAAGGGCCGCAAACTCCGATATACATAACGGAAACTCTAACAGCAAACGCGAGGAAGATCTATTATTTGTGCAGACAATTTGCTAAGGAGTACAAATACACCTTTTGCTGGGTAGCAAATGGACGGATATTCCTCCGTAAAGCGGAAGGGATGAAGCAAATTAGAGTTGATAGCGAAGCTGATCTCACTAATCTAAAAAGGCAACAATGACTATGCACCATAATTGTCAAACTGTGTTTGTTGCCATTCTTTGTTTTTACTTTTTTAATTTATTGTTTACTTTGTATGTTCCCATTTACAACTAATTTTGCATTGATTTTTGTTTGTACCTACACAATTTACACTACACATATCAAGATAATCTACACTCACCTACCTTTTAAAACACATAGTATTACACCCAAGGCTCATATTAACACATACTCGCAAGGCTCTCATTCCCACTTAGCAGCTGTACCCATAAAAACTTTATGCTTAAATCAGAAAGGAATAAAAGTAACACTTACGAATTTACGTAATATTCGATAATAATTCCCAATTATCAATAAATAGTGAATTGGATGAGTTAACTGTCGCTGATTCCAGCACTTGTGATATCGATAACTGCTCTAGTTTAATTTATAGCGAGAACTCCCCCTTGAATATTATTGTACAAAATATAAGAAGTGTTAGCCGCAATTTTTCAGGATTACAAACCCTCATCGATCGATCACAGGTCGACTGGGATTTGATCATCCACCAGTTCGCAAACACACAATCTAACAGGACACAAAACGAGGGCGTTATTGTTTATTACAAATCTTCCCTTACCTATAAGATATCAGAGCCGTCGCTTGTGGATGGAAATTGTCTGATCATAATTATCGGTTCCCAGACTGTGATTCTCTGTATTTATCGTTCCCCGGGGAAAGAAATGTCTCTAAATTTCTTGAATCACTAAACAATATTTTACTAACATTATCGTCATACAATAACATTTTCCTGACGGGCGACATTAATATAGACATATCACCATCCACTTCAGATGCAAGAGCGGACATGTACCTTAATTTGTTGGCCTCTCATGGTATGTTGCCTGCGTACTATATCCCCACCCATTCTCAAACATGCCTTGACCACGTAATTGTCAAAACGAAACTTTCGGTAAAATGTCTTGTTGCCCATTCAACCCTAACCGATCACTATAGCGTCATTATAAGCCTTTCTCACATGAGCTCCTCTCACCATCTCTCAAAAACTATTAAACGTATTGATTATTCATGCCTAGACGAAAAAATTAAAACTATCGACTTTGACAGTGTTTACTGTTTAGATAGAGCTAACGAAGCTGTATCTTTCTTCCTTAGGACTCTAACCACTTTGATGAGTACGTGCACTAAAAAGATCACTGTTCCGAGACGTAAGCGATTAATGAAGCCATGGATCACTCCTGGTCTATTACGATGCATGCGAAATCGAGACAATCTTCACCTTAAAACTAAAAAGCACCGTAATGACGAAGTTTTAAAACTAACCTACACACGTTATCGTAATTTTTGTAATGGCATTCTAAAAAAAGTTAAGGAAGAGTATGATAGGGCTGAACTGTCGAAATGTCAAGGCAACACTAAAAAATTGTGGAACACCATCAAATCAATCACCTACACCACTAAACATAATGGTCCTCCTATGGATTTAATTGATCCAGATCAGCCTAAAAATTCAGTGAATGAGATTAATCAATTTTTTATAGGAATCGGTAAATCTTTAGCGGGATCTATCACAGGACTTGACCCTCCTCTATATCGCTTTTTCTCTGCCATCGTGTCCCTTCTCTTTAGTCCTTCTGCCCACTGATGTGGATGAGATCAAAATCATCATAGCATCTCTTAAAACCACTTATGTCGTAAAGAGTGACGATATTCCCAGTGAATTAATAAAAAGATACGTTAACTTGTTATCGGATCCTATCGCGTTTATTTGTAACCTCTGCCTTTTCACTGGTGAATTCCCCTCAGATCTCAAGAAATCCCTAGTTCATCCAATTCATAAGTCTGGTAGCAGGGACTGTGTCAATAACTACCGTCCAATATCCATTTTGCCTACACTATCAAAAATTCTCGAGAAAGTTATTAATAGGCAACTTATCAATTACTTAGAAAAAAACAAACTTTTATCGGATAATCAATATGGTTTTCGTAAAGGTAGATCAACAAGCGATGCCGTACACCAACTAACTGATACCATAGTTTCTAGGTTAGATGAGAAGAAAAAGGTTCTGACAATTTTCCTCGACTTGGCAAAGGCTTTTGACACAGTCTCTGCGCCACTCTTACTGGAGAAGCTTGAGCACCTCGGAGTTCGTGGCGAACAGTTAAAACTGTTTGAAAGTTACCTGAATGGGAGAGCTCAACGTGTGGTGGTCGATGAGTGGTTGAGTGATGACTGCGAAGTCAATATCGGTATTCCCCAGGGGAGTATTCTAGGGCCTACCCTCTTTTTAATTTTTATTAATGACCTCTGTCAGCTGAACCTTACTAATGGTAAGATTGTTACTTTCGCGGACGATACGGCTCTTCTGTTCTTTGGAGATACTTGGGAGGAGGTGTATCACTTTGCTCAAATGGGTTTTTACCTGGCTTCACGACAACTTACTCTCACTAAATACACACAAAACTAAATACATGACATTTACACTTAGAAACAGTCATCCCACTCAAGATGCCTTACTAAACATCACGGCCCACTCATGTAGCAACAGCTCTTCCTGTTCATGTCCTAAACTTGAAAAAGTGGATTCTCTCAAGTACCTCGGGGTAACAATAGACAAAAACCTCAACTTTAATTCCCACATCGATCTGTTATCCAAGAGAACTAGGAAGCTCATCTTTATTTTTAAAAACCTACGACGTGTTGCAAATGCAAATGTTCTTAAAACAGTGTACTTTACACTCTGTCAATCTGTACTAAGTTACTGTATTTCTGTCTGGGGTGGTGCCCCTAAATCTTTTATCCCGTCTACTGTGGGAGCTGTCAGGCGCGCCCCCCGCCTTGATAGTGGCCCCGCGGGGGGTGCCGCGATAAACGCGCGTCGGCGCGGCGCCGTCTTATAGAAACGACGATATCTCCGAAACTACAGTACTTACCTCGCTTTCAGTTCTATCATTGGAATTGTTATTAAATTAGCTAACATAATATGTATAGTTTAGTGTAGTTTTGTCTTGTAATGTATAAGTAATTATAATGTATGTTCAGTGTGAGAGAATGTTTACCAGTTTCTTGTATAAAGGTAATTATAATTAAAAAAATAAACCACTATTTCAATAAGTTATTGTTTTATTTCCACGAGTACACATTAGTACACGTAAATAAAACAAAAGAACAGACGTCGTAATACATAATTCTAACGTCCGGGGCAACTAGAGCGGCCCCGTTAGCGGGCCGCTCTAGTTACCCGGACGTTTGGCTTGATTTCTTACAAAAAAAATAGATTTTTTATAAAAAATCAAAAAATACCTGTATATAGCGAGAAATGTAAGGAATCGATATGTATAATATACTATATACCGACTCTTAATGAAAACGCACACAAAAAATGTTGAAGGTGACAAAAATAAAAAAAAATAAAAAAAAATGGGTAAAATAGTTGGATTTAACAGATTTTTACGTAGCTTTTTGTAACATAGCGCAATGTTACTTTTAAATATTATTAAATAAGATTATATAAGCTATTTTTTGATACCAATACATCATTACTTGGAACGTACAGTATTAGCAAAATAAATCAAAACAAATACCCATTCCCGTGTTCCGCCATAATTAAAAATTTGGAACACAAATTGTAAACACGTGAAATAATAACTATTTTCATCATATTTGTTTGGTTTAAGTCTACTTTTATATTGATAATGAACTGTTTTTCCTATTATAAGAAGCATTTCACAACTTTAGCACTGAAATATACACAAAATCATGCAATACTTACCAAAAAACCGTTAGAAATGACGCAATGTGTTCACATAACTTCATCACTGGTATAAACAACCTTGAGAGCTTCCAGTCGCAGGTCAACTTCGGGCAATCGCCAGTCAGCTTCGAGCAGTCGCAAGTCAGGGTCAGCTTCAAACAGCGACCACACCAGCAACTCGAAGACATGCAGCCGCTGTGGGCAGTCTCATCGCTACAAGTGCCCAGCTAAAGACAGAACACAAACACAGTAGGAGTAGTATCACAGATGGGACAATCATATTTACAGTCACCGTATCCCGATGATGATATCAGTGACAAATCAGAGAGATTCAACGTCAAGTCCAAAAGTCAACGTCCCCAATCTCTGTGATGAACGTCGTGAACTGTCTGAGAGATGTACTGAAAATAATCAACATCTCAGTGATGAGAAAAGTCACTTATCTGAGAGATTCAATGTCAAGTCCAAAAGTCAATGTCTCCAATCCTATTATCTCTGTGATGAACGCCGTGAACTGTCTGAGAGATGTACTGAAAATAATCAACATCTCAGTGATGAGAAAAGTCACATATCTGAGAGATTCACTGTCCAGTCCAATAGCCAAAATAAAAAATGTCGGAGTCCAAATTTACATCTAAATGATGATAATGGTCACAAGTCTGAGGGATTACACAACAGAACACAGTGTCATAAGCTTAAAAACAGTAGTCAGTATTCACAGTCACATAACAGATCATTAGTCAGTCACTCAGATATCAGTCATAAAGTAAATAATGTCAACACCTTGGAAAGTAATTATTCAAAACAGTAATGGGAAATTAACTTAACAGTAGGTAGTAAACAGATTAAATGCATCATAGACTCTGGTGCAGATGTCAATATAATGTCAAAGCAGACATATCATAACCTTTCAAAAGTGTCACTTGTCAAATGTCAAATAAATGTCACAGGATTTGGTGGAAAATCCATTCCAATTTTAGGTCAAGTGAACTTAAATTGTAAATTGAACTTAAATAGTAATAACGTTGTCAAATCCATAATGTTTATAGTAGCAAATTTAGATTGTCCAAATGTTCTTGGTTTACCAACATGTGAAAGGTTAGGAATTATAAAACGTGTCTTTTCAGTATCAAAACAAGATTTTTGTAAACAAATTCTTACACAAATAATGATGTTTTTCAGGGACTTGGATGCCTACCTCCAGTCTGTCATCTTAAACTCAAGCCTGATGCAGTACCATGTGTAGATCCACCCAGGAGAGTTCCATTTGCGTTACAAGGGAAATTACGTGAGGAGTTGGATCGCATGTTGGAGATGCAAGTTATTGAGAAGGTTACCAAACCAACTCAATGGGTTAACTCAGTTGTCATAACCGTAAAAAGTTCAGGTCAGTTAAGAATTTGTCTAGATCCTAGAAATTTGAATAAAAACATCATTAGAGAATTCTATCCACTAAAGTCAATTGATGAGATTAGGTCTCAGCTCGAAGGGGCTGTATGTTTTTCTCATTTAGATGCTTTTTCTGGTTTTTGGATGCTACGTCTGGATGAATACAGTTCTGAATTGTGTACCTTTCAAACACCATTTGGCAGGTATAAGTATGTCGGCTAACGGGATAATTTTTAGCAATATTCGTTGGTTAACAGTGGGCGTCGGTGGGTAGTGTTGGATATAGAAACTAGACTCGTACACCGATACACTCAATCAATAGTCCTAAGCACAGTAGATCTAGATAGATAGTTAGACACACAAACTCTGTAGGTAGGTACGTATTTCAGAACACACGATGGTTTCAGCGGTTTCACGCGCCGCCGCCGCCCACGCCTGTCTACTCAGTAGTGACTTACCGACGCAACAGACTCGCGCGCGCTCTAACCAATGACTCCATCAAGCGCCACCAGATGGCGCTGGCGTACTGAATACGACTCGATGCCGACAAGTATTTAAGATTGCCATATGGAATTAATGCTTCGTCTGAAATCTTTCAGAGTCTTGATGAATCTATTCGGTGATATCGAAGGAGTCTTAATATTCATAGACTAGCTTTTGCCAGCGGCTTCGCCCGCGTGTAAATGACGATTTTCCATACAAACTTTCATCCCCTATTTAAATCCCGTAGGGGTTGAATTTCGGAAAATCCTTCCTTATTCCTTGTTTACATTATAAAGGGAACCTCTGTGCAAAATTTCAGCTTTCTAGGTCCAAGGGTTTGGGCTGGGCGTTGATGAGTCAGTCAGTCAATCAGTCAGTCAGTCAGTCAGTCAGGACTTCTCTTTTTATTTATATAGATAGATAGATGATATTTTAGTTTATGGACCAAATGAGTCAGTTCATAATGAAAGATTACACAAAGTCATGCAAAGAGCTTGTCAAGTCAATTTAAAATTCAACAAATTATTAGTCACAGAAGTATGTTTTTTGGGTTATATATTCAGTAAAGATGGTGCCAGGGCAGATCAAGAAAAAGTCAAAGCCATTGTCAATATGCCCACACCAAAAAATGTCAAAGAGTTACAGAGAATTCTTGGTATGATTAATTATTTAGGACCTTTTATTAGTAACCTGTCAGAAAAAACTCAAATATTAAGAAATCTTTTGAAAAAAGATTCAGTCTGGACTTGGGATGAGAATTATAGTCAATGTCTCAAAAAATTTAAAGATGAGATTACAAACTCACCAGTTTTAGCTCATTACAATCCTAAGATTCCATTAGTCTTGTCAGTCGATTCGTCAAAATCAGCTTTAGGTGCAGTCATTTTACAGAAAAACAAACCTTATACTATAGTTCAAAAACTTTAACTGAAACCCAGGAAAGATACGCACAGATAGAAAAAGAGCTACTAGCAATTCAATTTGATTGTGAAAAATTTCACCAATATGTATATGGCAATAGAGTCACAGTTCATATTGATCACAAGCCATTAGTCTATTTATTTAAAAGCCATTGCATGATGTCCCCGCTAGATTACAGCGTATGATGTTATCTGTACAAAAGTATGATTTAGAAGTTATACATGTACCAGGTAAAGAAATGTTTATATCAGACACTTTGTCAAGAGCAGCTTTAAAAGACCATTACATACCTGAAAATTAGTCAGAAATGTCTTGTCATGTCAATAAAATGTATGCTAATTTAGCAATAACAAAGGAATACAGCACAAAATTAGCACAGGAAACCAAAAATGATGAATCCTTACAACTATTGAAAAAATATTATAAGGAAGGATGGCCAAAAAACAAGAACAATGTCAGTTCATTGGTAAAACCATTTTGGAATATTCAAAGTGAAATCCATGTAATCAAAGATTTAGTGTTCAAAGGTTCAAGATTAATAGTACCACAGTCAATGTATAAAGAAATGTTAGAAAAAATACATAAAGGTCACCAAGGTATAAATAAATGTCAGAAATTAGCTAGAGAATCTTTGTATTGGCCACAAATGTCAAGTGATGTTAAGAATTTAGTAGAACAATGTCTTTTATGTGCAAAATTCAAGCCATGTAATCAAAAGGAACCACTACAAAATTATGAAATATGTAAATATCCATGGCAACAAGTTGGTATTGATTTAATGCATTTTGAAAGTTTAGTTTATTTAATTGTCACAGATTACTGTCTTGGCCGTTGAACATTCTTTATACGTTAATGGGTACAAGTCAATTTAGTTTATACGTAATGTTATATCTGTTGTAACTACCTATCATTGTTAAGAGAGATAATAACCCATACTGGTATTGGTAATTGGACGCCAAGAAGAAAAAGTAGCAGAACTAAACGAAACGAACAACGGCCAAGTCACACAACATTAACTATAATAATCGAAGATAATAATAAAGAAATCGCAATAAGGAACCTTAGACTTGGCACGACTTTGTCTAGATTTCATTACTTTTTAGAGATAAACAAGCAGCTCCATCGAGACTTGGCTAGTTTTTTACAGAATGGTTTTGTTGGGATTTCACTTCTTTTTGTAGAAACGTCATATTGATTTATTTTGTTAGATTTTCTTATTGAAAACAATTTTTTGAATTTTTTTTTTTCGATTATCCTAGTTTTTATAGTTTTCCCTTTATGTGGCCATTAAACCCTAACTCTGTACCAAATTTCAGCTCTCTGAGTTTATGGGAAGTACTAGTTCTATTTTGATGATCATGAGTGAGTGAGTGAGTGAGTTTCATAAATGCGAAACTTTGCTTTCGCTTAACTTCGGAACTAAATGACCTACAGACTTGAAACTTTTTATTTTAAGTATGATTGTATAGCTTACTGGATGACGAAAATTTCAGCGTTCTGGTCTTATCCAGAGGTTCTCAAATAGGGGCCTGAAAATGCGGCGAAATGGTTCCAGTAAAGGATGGTACGGCAGTGCTTGCTTCGCGCTCGACTCGGCGGGGGCACTACCGTGCCCCCCGATGTAACTTAGTGTTATTAAGAATGTTGCCTAATTTTAATATAACTATAGTATCACAGCATGTTGTCATGTAGATAAAGTCGCTTGTCATAGTACATCTTATTAATTGTTTGTCTGGGGTCTTATTTGAACTCAACAAGGGGGATGTTGTAACATCACTATTTAGTTAGTAATTAGTATGTACACCACTAGTTATAATCTATGGTTCCGGTGGACAACTGTTACTCCACACTACTATGTCTGAGCCCGTCTGTGATACTGCTTAATAACTGTCTCTTAATTATAATGTGTTCTAATTAGTCTTAATAAACTAAAGTCTACTCAACAGTATCTTTCATTCCAACAAACATTCAAATTCAAATTCAAATTCAAATTTATTTATTGTTTGTCACAGGTGAAATATTAGGTCTTATGATTACAATATATTGGATCGCTGCAACATACCTATAAGGTGTACAATTTTTGATGCTGGTTCCACATTTATAACATTCACTACATTTTACTGAATTTCAAAACAATTATTCGCTCTAAGTCAGCGTCCATCATTCATCATGCATTAATATAGTTACAAGTTCACGTAGTCAGATAAACAAATTAAATTATCCAATTGATTTCATGATAATTACATGATACATTGATGTCATTAAAATTAAATTATTTGTTAATGTCATTCAAATTAAATTATTGATTTATGTCATACAAATTAAATTAGGTACTCATTCAGTCATTGTCTAAAGTAAATATATATTTTTGTCATTAAAAAAGTCATTAATTGAATAGTATGCCTTACATCGCACCCCCCACCGAATAATATTGGCAATGTGCTATTACGATAGTTTACGTTTTATTGCATATTCGATATTTAGAGCATTAATTACACCTTGTACATTTTTTTCGTATTTTTTCTATGCATATTTGTAAAAGTACAATATTTCCAATGGTCCCGTACTGGACATAACAATATTATTCCCCAAAAATCTCAACACACTTTTTGCACGAATAGTATCATAACACGTTATTAAAGATTAAACAATCTCTAACTTTTTCGGTAATCGACGATTACCGTTTTATTCGCGTAAGAAACGCATATCTTATTCCGCGTAAAGTATAATACAATTGTATTCGTGTATTATTTTTATTCACAGGATTTGGTAATGTGGTTTTACAAAACATGACAGTACATTATGCAAAATCGTAAAGTCGTTCACTGTATCATAAAGTTAATATTTTTAAAGCAAGCGGTTTTACAATAAAACATTACGATGGTGTCGGTACGTAATGAATGAATACAACATTATTATCGTTAGTGATTGATGAGTAAGAGCGAACGCTTAATTTTCATTCTCCACTAAAGAAAGGGACAGAGCGATGCGGCGGTGTATGGCGCGCGGCGCGTGCGATTGTTTACCTACGTAATCGCCAGTGCGACATTTTACGTGGTTTTACTGTGAAATGTTGTGTTGCGTCAGAGACTGTTTTATTGATACGAAGTTAATTAGGGTCCCCTACGTTTCTTCGAAACACTATTCTTTGAAAATTGTTTCACCGAACACTATTCACCTAAGCCTTCATACTGCGACGTTTTGTTTGGTCTACGCCGTTTTTGTTCGATGTTACTTTACACCGACCACCTTACATCAACTTTTGTTTCACCAACGTTTGTTTGTTCTATGTAACGTTACTTCGAAAATATTTAGCCAACACAACAATACCTTCCTTAAGAGACTTCTGGGGAGGAATTGGGGCATAAGCCCCAAAATCACCTACTGGCTATACACCACAGTTATCCGACCAATCATCACATACGGCTCTTTAGTTTGGTGGCCTAGAACCAACCTAAGTACAACCCAAAAGGATCTCGAGAAACTTCAAAGATTGGCCTGCGTAGCAAGCACCGGCAGCATGAGAACTTCCCCCACTGCTGCCTTACAGGTGATGCTGGGGCTACCTCCCCTGCACCTCGTCATAAGAGAGGAGGCGGCCTTAGCGACTTTCAGACTCGAAGTATCCGGTACCCTAAGAAACGATTCGAGAATCAAACACACACGCATCAGAGAAGATGCAATCAAAGAACAGCCAATGATGACATCACCCATCGACAGAACCCTGAAGACCCATTGCTTCCAAAAACATTACAATATGGAGCTCATAGAGGAGTGGTGTGACTACTCAGGTACAAGAGAGCTAAGGATCTACACCGATGGATCAAAAACCGACTATGGGACAGTCGTCGGTGTGTTCTCCGACGACCTAAACATTAAGATATCCAAACCACTTGGAATGCTTAACTCTGTTTACCAAGCAGAGTGTGCAGGTATCATCCAAGCGGCACACACTATAGAGGCCAGGGAGGTTACGGATACCAATATTCGAATACTCTCCGACAGTGCCTCAGTTCTTCAATCCCTGAAGAGTAATCAGATCACGTGGAGTCTGATACTAGAATGCCACAAAGCCCTGGAACGAATCACGGTAATAAATCACAACACGGTAACGCTACAATGGATTAGAGGTCACAGCGGATCACTTGGAAACGATGCGGCCGACGAACTTGCCAGAACAGGATCCAGCACAAAACCTTACGGACCCGAACCCATTGTGCCCATCCCTTTCAAGCAGCTAAGAAGTTAGCTAAAAGATCATACTCGAATACAAGCGGAGAAATGGTGGAGCTCGACACCAGGATGTAGGCAATCTTAAGGGGAAATTATACTTCAATTGAATAGCAATTGAAGTATAATTCGTTTTAGGCTACGATAACCCTACTAGAGTTTACGCACACATTTGCACGTGCACGTCGTGCACAAACGATATTTGTTTATGTAGTAGTCATAGGTAATTATTTTGCGGGCGTTGTATGGAGTGTCCGAGGTGTGGAATAGTGTTAGGTGAAACAAATTTCGAAGAATAGTGTTTCGAAGGCGTAGGGGACCCGACTGTAATGATGATTAACATGATTTATTTTTAATAATAGTTAGTTACCAACTGCCCAATGGGCCAACAAGACTTCCTAGTAATTATTGTTTGTGATTGAAATATTATTTGATTATCATTATTAATAAATAAAAAGACTGATTATGATAAATAACTAAACCTTTGTTTCACTTCATAACTTTCACAAATTCGCTATTATTCTTAGAGCTGTGGTTACTGGTATACCCGCCTTGTTATTAAAAATGGAAACCAAGGGCCTATGATCGGTTTTTAAAACAAATGGCTCACTGCGACCGTACAGATATTGATGGAACCTTTTCACACCAAATATGATAGCAGTCGCCTCCTTCTGTATCTGACTATAGTTTCGCTCGCTAGCGGTAAGCGAGCGAGATGCATACGCGAGTGGTCGCTCATGAACATCGTCGTGTCCGCGCTGCGAGAGCACTGCGCCGAGCCCGCTCGGGCCCGCGTCCACCGTGAGCACGAGCTGCGCCGTCGGCTCGAAGTGCGCCAGTACGCGCTCCGAGGCTAGTTCACGACGCACTGCCACCATAACCTGCCTCTGCCTATCCCCCCACTCCCAGGGCACATCGCTCCGTAGTAGTTCGTGGAGAGGACTGAGTACTGACGAAGCATTTGGAATAAAATTCCTATAATAATTAACAACGCCTAGAAATCTTTTTACTTCGGTGACGTTGGTCGGCTCGGGGGCGCTTAATATTGCCTTGACCTTGTCCGGACTAGTCATTAGTCCCGCCTTACTAATCACATAACCCAAGTAAAGTACGAAAAATTGGCACTTTTCTTTTTGAAGACGTAGACCGGCATCGTTTAATCTACTTAAAACTTCCGATAGCCTTTTAATGTGCGAGTTTCTATCGGGACCCGTAATACATATATATCATCGAGCCAGACACTGACTCCGTCTATTCCCGCTAATAGTGTCTCCATAGACTTTTGAAAAATAGCGGGTGCGTTAGCTAGGCCGTAAACTAAACGTGTATATTTGTATAGACCTTTATGAGTATTAATGGCTGTTAGGTCCTGTGATGATTCTTCAAAAATAAATTGATTGTATGCATTTTTTAAATCAATTTTACTGTAAAGTTCGCCCCCTCCAATCTTTGCAAACACCTCCTCAATCCTGGGTAAGGGGTATTTCTCAATTACAAGGTCTTTATTTAGGGTTACCGAAAAATCTCCCGCGATTCTGACTTGTCCGTTTTCCTTTAATACAGGCACTATCGGAGTGGCGTATTGCGCGTGATCTATCGACACCAAAATACCTAAACCTACCGCTCTAATTCTTGTTCGACCTTATCTCTTAGGGCAAAGGGTACAGTGCGTGGCTTAAAAAACTTCGGAATAGAGTTTTCTTTTAGTTGTAGGGTAACTTTAAATTTGTTAAATGAACCCAACTCATCTCGCCATAGATCCGGATATTTTCCTATCAATTCCTGTACATCATTATCGCTACTTACTAAAGAGTTAATGTTAGTTGTAATTATTAATTTAAAAGCGGACATGAAATCCCTACCTAACAATGGAGGACCTCCATTCTTAACTACGAAAACTTTAATATCTCTTTGTAAATGATTGAATATTGCTTTAGTAGTGAAAAATCCTAGTGGAGAGATTTTATGTCCATCGTACAAACACATTTTTACATGACAATCTTGTAGCGGGTATTGTGAGAACTTTTTGAAATAACATTTATCAGAAATAACAGTGCTACCCGATCCTGAATCTAGCTCCATTTTAATAAATTGATCACCTAAAACTAATTCAACTTCAATAGGTTTGTCAGCCGCGTACCTTATATTAAAGTTCTGGCACTCCTCGCAACCCTTGTCCTGGGGCTGGTTACCACTACTTCCTTCATTTGAGTCAACATGATACACAAATGTGTGTTTTTTGAATTACCGCACACTTTTTTTAAATGGCCTTTTACACCGCACTTTTGACACGAATAACCCTTATAACGACACTTTTCACCACTATGATTTTTCATGCCGCAAACCTCGCAACGCCCCGTGTCGCGGCGAGTTGCTGCATCAGCGCCACCTGCACCACGTCCACGGCTAGCTTGACCCTGGAGCTTCGCACGGTATACTGGTTCCTCCTTGATAGGAATGGCCTCTGAAGTGCTGCTTAACAAGGCCTTTGCCTCCTTGGCACACGCTGCCTGCTCCGCCATTTCAATTGCTCGTGACAACGTGAGCGTCGACGGGTTCTGCTCGAACAGCTTGTCACGTTCTGGACCTGCACTCAGGCCGAGGACGAAACGATCTCTCAAGTTCGTTTCTAGAGCGGTGCCGAAGTCGCAATAAGTTGCCAAACCTCTTAGTCGCGCCGCCCATTCTCCAATGGTTTCGCCTGATGTTCTGCTGGCACCAAAAAATTTTGCTTTGTCCACAAACGTGCACTGTTTTGGTTTGAAATGGCCGTCGAATAATTTCACTAGGTTCTCATAGCTCAGCGTTTCTAACTGTAGTGGAAACGCTAGGTTCAGTAGTAGACGGTACGTCTCCTCCGTGAGATGGCACAGTAATATTCCACTCTTCACATCGTCTTTAAAACCGTTGATTTTCAAAAACTGCGTTAATTTTCCTTTATATATTTGCCATTCGTTGGTCTTGTGGTCAAATAAAGACAAATTCCCAAGAAACGCGTTCATTTTTTTTAAATATTTATGCGTGATACTTTTGTACACCTCGTCGCCAGTGAAACGTATGTGGAGCGGAGATAAAGCAAACGATCGACTTGCTTGAACACTAGTTTATTACTGAAGAAGGGCTCGCGCGGTGCGCGCCGCGCGCGCGCTGGCTTCATACATATCAATTGCCTTCGGGGTCAAATAGTTTACTGCCTGCGGGGCTATTACTACTGCCTACGGGGCTATTACTACTGCCTACGGGGCTATTACTACTGCCTACGGGGCTATTACTACTGCCTACGGGGCTATTACCACTGCCTACGGGGCTATTACTACTGCTTGTGGGGCTATTACTACTGCCTGTGGGGCTATTACCATGCCTACGGGGCTAATACTGCTGCCTACGGGCTAGTATCACTGCCTATGGGGCTAGTATCACTGCCTACGGGGCTAGTATCACTGCCTACGGGGTTAGTATCACTGCCTACGGGGCTAGTATCACTGCCTACGGGGCTAGTATCACTGCCTACGGGGCTATAATGCTGCCGCCTGTGGAGCCTGATCGACGTGGCGTCTTCACCGGAGGCTGTTAGTATTCCTTCGAGGGCGAAGGAAAGCAGGACGGCCGAACTAATAGCAAGCATCGTGGAAGGTCCAGCACCACTCGCCGGGAATCGACACACGTGTCCCTGCCCTAATGTTTTTTGTCAGTCGGTCGGAAGTTGGTGTGGACTACATACGTCCCTGTGAATTTGTTTTGTTTATTATATTTTTATGTGAAAGTAACTGGAGTTTATATCTAAATATATCTAACAGTAGTTTTTGCGGAAAACCTGGAGGATCTAACAGTTATGATCGGAGAGCTTTATGATGCATCAGTGATTGTCGGGCTAAAGATGAACACATCGAAAACTAAAATAATGTGCAACAATTCCGACATAGATTACATTACTGTGCATGGGCATGCCGTAGAAAGAGTCGAAGAATATGTCTACTTGGGACAAACCTTGAACCTTGCCAAATTCGGACAAAATAGTGAGATTGAGCGCCGCATCCGCCTAGGTTGGGGAGCTTTTGGCAAACTGTCCGAAGTGTTCAAGAGCACAAGCATTCCCATTAACCTCAAGCGTCGGACATATGAACAATGCGTCCTACCAGTTATGGTCTACGGTGCCGAGTCATGGACGTTGACAAAGCAGGTGATGCACAAGCTCCAAGTCACCCATAGAGCCATGGAACGGGCTATGTTAGGTATCTCTCTACGTGATCGAATCAGGAACACAGAGATCCGGAAGAGAACTAAATTGACCGACATAGCCCATGTGATCGCTAGCAGAAAATGGAAGTGGGCGGGCCATATATGCCGTAGACAGGACAACAGGTGGGGTAGTCGGGTGCTTGAGTGGAGGCCTAGAGTAGGGCATAGAAATGTAGGCAGACAACCGATGCGTTGGACCGATGACCTTGTTCGAGTGGCCGGAAAGGACTGGATGCGAAAGGCGCAACACTGGGAAGAATGGCGTGCATTGGAAGAGACCTACACTCAGCATTGGGTGGCGAAAGGTTGAAGAAGAGAGAAGAAGAAGAGAACCAGCGAAAGTTCATCCACACGCTTAACCAGCGATTCAATCACTAACGCTTAACCAGCGAAAGCTCAACGTAATCCGCTTAACCAGCGATTACACAACTAACGCTTAACCAGCGAAAGCTCAACATAACACGCTTAACCAGCGATTAGACTTCTAACGCTTAACCAGCGAAAGCTCATTCGCACGCTTATCCAGCAAGTGAACCTATAGTACTTATCCAGAACTCTGTATTCGACTCTGTATTCGACTCTGTATTCGACTCTGTATTCGACTCTGTATTCGACTCTGTATTCGACTCTGTATTCGACTCTGTATTCGACTCTGTATTCGACTCTGTATTCGACTCTGTATTCGACTCTGTATTCGACTCTGTATTCGACTTTGTATTCGACTCTGTATTCGACTCTGTATTCGACTCTGTATTCGACTCTGTATTCGACTCTGTATTCGACTCTGTATTCGACTCTGTATTCGACTCTGTATTCGACTCTGTATTCGACTCTGTATTCGACTCTGTATTCGACTCTGTATTCGACTCTGTATTCGACTCTGTATTCGACTCTGTATTCGACTCTGTATTCGACTCTGTATTCGACTCTGTATTCGACTCTGTATTCGACTCTGTATTCGACTCTATATTTACGGTATTCACATAAGATATTATTTTGAAGTTCTAGACGTCATGATAATCACCAAGTCATTAATCAAAATTTCACGTTCAATCACTATGTCATGTTGAAGATATTCATCAGGTAAAACATGAAAAACAATATCCAAACTAATGTTACTAATGTCAACATTAATTAGCTAAAATGTTCAGGTTACTATTCACGGAAGTTTGACCTATACCCGTCATAGTAAAGACACTGTAATAATTACGCTCAACATCGGGGGGCACGGCAGTGCCCCCGCCGAGTCGAGCGCGAAGCAAACACTGCCGTACCATCCTTTACTGGAACCATTTCGCCGCATTTTCAGGCCCCTATTTGAGAACCTCTGGATAAGACCAGAACGCTGAAATTTTTGTCATCCAGTAAGCTATAAAATCACACTTAAAATAAAAAGTTTCAAGTCTGTAGGTCATTTAGTTCCGAAGTTAAGCGAAAGCAAAGTTTCGCATTTATGACACTCACTCACTCACTCACTAGAAAGAAAGAAAGAAAGAAAAAATGTTTATTTGACGCTTATTTCATGTTAAAAAAAATTACAAAAATGGAAAAACATAGTAGGTACCTATGTGCTGTGTGCCTCACGGCTGCGCCAAAAAGGTTCATTGCAGCATTCATGCCAGACAGGTGATGCTGTCTGACGCTGGTCTTCCAATGAACCTTGAGGGGGTAAGTGACAGACAGAAAACAGTTTCAAACATATTCCGCCTTATTACAAAAGGTAGATAAACCTGGTTTAACTTAGACTTGGTTTATCTCGCATGACGTCTCACTTCAATAATATTTGAAAGAAAGTGACAGCATGCGAGATAAACCAGGTCTAAGTTAAACCAGGTTTATCTACCTTTTGTAATAAGGCGGATAATGAATATGTAAATAAAGTAAATAAATGGTTACAATAAATAGCTATCGAGTAAGTTTAAGAAAATGTGTATGTAGGTACGAGTTCAGATAAAAAAAGAAAAAAGTAAGCAATAAATATATTTTTGTGTAAGAAAGTATTAATACTGGTAACAATAAATAAATACAGAATAAGCCAAGACAGAATAAATATTTTTATAAGAAAATAAAATTGGTATAACAGCTATAGGTATTATAATGTAATATCAAACAACTACCCATTTAAAATAAGGCATCCAAATAAATGAAATGGGCGCATTGAATCCTAAACCTGTTTCGCATACTTCCGACCTTCAAACGCACTATATTATGAATCCATGCATTTCGTCGCTCAATACGCTGCAAGCAGCCGAGCGAGATGGACTCATAACAATTTGTTAGATGTCAACGGAAAGTATTGCAGAATTTAGATTCGATAAAATTCGAAATTCGAGGTAATTTTGTGGGTACATTCCACACGTAGATACGTCAAACATATTTTATTTCGACGGGAGTGGAGCTAAATTATTCAAACGTGGATAACGAGGCGCACAAAACATGAAAAAGGTAAGCTAGTTTAAAAGCTAATATTGCGAAGATGCCATTTAAAGAGAAAAGCTATAAAAAAAAACCGGCCAAGTGCGAGTCGGACTCGCGCACCGAGGGTTCCGTACAAACCTGCAAGGTTTACAAAGTTCGTTTAAAAAAAAATATATTATGTGATGTAACTAAAAAGGAGAATGCCAGCGGCACTATGGGCAAATGTACTCAATTCAACATTGTCGTGTATTCATAAAATTATCTTTAAAATACTCGTTGGCATGTCTAAATACTACCTCAGAAGATTGAACACAATAGACAATGGCATTTTCGAGATATTTACAAAAATGAAATGACTATTTTTAGGTTATGCTCAGCCAAAAATTAGTTGAAAAAAGCTACTTGAAAGGATATGAATGGGTTTACGAGTGAGCTTTGTCTCTTTGAAGCATCTTTTTCTAAAATCTATAAGTAAATAACAGTTTAGCTATGTCTGATGGCCCGTTTCTGGTGACCACCTGTGACTACCTGTGACTACCTCACCAAGTCTTACTGATTTCGATTTTGAGCATTTTAAAAAACAAATCTTATTCCCGCGTTTCATGAAATTGCAAAGCATGGAAGATAGCATTACTAAGGAGTCTTTCGACCCACTTGAACTGGACCCACGAGTTAAGTCGCACAAATCACATTTCAAATTGTTTTTTTTTTCATAGTTTTATTGTGGGTCCAGTTGCAAGTGGGTCCAGTTGACCAAAGACTCAAGATAGTCAATCGCTCAGTTTTATAATTATCTCGATCCTATTCAAATCAGAAACAGTGGTAGGTATCACGACATAGTCTTGCTAAGTAGGGTGGGAAGGAAAATACAACAAATGAAAGAATTATATTTCTGAACTTGTATTTTATTCTTCTAATAAAAATAGGTTATCCAAAAATAGAGCTGGAACACTAACATTGTTGTAACGTGCCCAGCTCAAATACCATAATACACACATTACATGCACACAGCATCCTACAGTTCTTTTTCCTACAAGGCAAGAACAATAGTATCCTACTATAGCGCCTAATGTATCTCTTACATTCTCATCTTTATTTACTAAAATATAAGTATAATATGTTCTACTAGACACATGCCTCGATTTTATTCTTCCTCTTACCAAATAATTATTAGTTCCCAATATTAAAGGTAATTCCTCTTCAAATGCTTCCGACACTTCAATTTGGTATATACCATTTGGTCTAATGTGCTCGCCATAGTAGGATCTGGCTTGTTTAATTTGATACGAACCTAAAGCAAATCTTTTAAGCTCCACTAGCCCAAGTTTTGGGAAGTCTCTTAATTGTGGTATATTACCATCTATAGCTGTAAATACAGCGCGTCTTCTATTAATGTTTTCATTAATAACGAAATCGCCTAGGTGATTTTGTAGATTAATCCTGGTTTTAGCAATTTCTAGATACTCTGTATGTTCCGGTTTATTTTCGATCAATGGGTGGAACTTATTTGTTAATGCACATGCAACTCTAAAATCATCCATCATGTGTAGTAACGCACGATTAAAATAATCTTGTCGTAGAAGTTTAAAATCTCTTTTTATTCGTCCATTAACAACTTCCACCACCCATCGACACATAGTGATACATCTAGATTTGTTACTTTTTAAGGTTGACAGTTGATGTTCGCCCACTGCCAGTGATTCTGGCATATATGGCTTATATCCTACAGCTTCCAGATTTGGCAATGCATCCCTGAAACCTCTATCTAAAATAAAAACGTCATTATTTCTAAAAAACCTTCTTAATTCACTTTGCTCATTTTCTAATTCCTGGTTGATAATCGCGGAGTCATTTTTTGTGGCTTTATATGGCCCTAAGCATTCCAGTATCATACCATCGCAACAAACAATCATAAACGGTTTTATGAGATTAGCAAACTTGTGCAAGCTTATCTTTTTGGAATTTATAATTACTGCTGCTCTGAATATATACATATGTGCCATCACAAATTACTATGGCTGGTTTAACATCCCCCTGTAAATCGGGATTCCCAAAAAGCCCCTCGGGTATTATTGTATTTCGTGCTGCCACATCTACTACCGTTGTACTACCAAAACCTAAACATAAAGGCACAAAATCTTGTAAAAAGCAGTTTCGCGCTTTGTTCATGTACCCTTCTAATGTACTACGAGGCAAATTAAAAAACTGTGATAGCCGTTCATTGCTGTCTCCAGTTCTGATTTTAGCTAAATAAATGCTTAGTGCTAGAGTTGCTGACGGTACCTGACCAAAGAGGGATGGTAACATTGATAGTAATATCTGTAGCTGTTCTACTGTAAATCCTAACCAAAAATGACACATTTTACTATCCAAATTATTGAAATCTGTAAAATCTACTTTTCTCTCTACAGCTCTCTGCATTAGTGCCATCATATCATCCATCTGGTGACCAGTAAAATCACTGTATGATGCCAATAATTCATCCCACAAGTTATTATTTAAATGGAAATTGCAGATCCGGGCACTCAAAGGAACATATATTTTGTGGCGCTGTATCAGTAATTCTTTCACTATTGATGGTACCAATAGACGCTCATTATTGTTGCAGTTACTGAATAAGCAATGGTTTGGTGTGGCAGCAACACGTTTATATGTTCCTGAATTAACCTTATTAACAATCCGTAATGCTGGTCGAACAGGGTTAACGTTCTGCTCTGGCAGAGGGGGTGGCATTGGAATGTTTAAATCTGGTTCCGGACGTCGGTTTTGGGTAGCAGAATCTTCCACTCGGTCAGCATCGTGAGTTTGTTGCCTTTGCATTGTTCTGGTTGCAGTCATCCAGCATGCTCGGCAAACTCTTTCCAGACGTGACACCTGTAGATCAATACGAAGACTTGATTATAATTTGACTAGCCTAAACATGTATGTACAATCACTAGTAAGATAACAGTAAACAGTGAAGGATGGAGCAGTGGTGGCCCAGTGGTGTCGGCCCCGACTTACGAACAGTAGGTCGTGGGTTCGAACCCAGGCAGGCGCATTACTTTGTGTAATTTATTTCATCACCGCTGCTCTCAAAACGGTGAAGGAAAACATCGTGAGGAAACCGGCATGTCTTAGAACCAAAAAATTCGAAGACATGTGACATCTGTCAATCCGTACTGGGCCCGCGTGGTGGATTATAGCCCATCCCTCTCCTAGAGAGGAGGCCTGAGTCCCTGCAGTGGGAACATTATAGGCTGATGATGATGATGAAACAGTGAAGGCTAGTATAAGACCCTAGGGAATTCGTAACTGATTGGCTAGAAAGAGAATCTAATGTTGAGACTGTTCCTCTCAACATCGCCGCGCGTCAGCGGCAGTGCACGAGGGGCAGCGGGTGTCAGCCGGCAGCCGCGCGCCTACCACAGTCGAGCGTAGGCCCCCCGCCCCTCGGAAGTTAGCTGTTGCACGGTGGCGCTTACGCATTTCTTAACGTCTAAACATCTTTGTTTTCATATGTCCAATCCACTGTTGTATTTTTATTCCTTTTCTCTTAGTATATTTTATACAGTCTACTACACGTTTCATTTTGCTCCACCACGACCTATAGTCACGGCCAGCTAACGTCCTCTGTCGTATGTTTATAAATTATATATTATTACCTGATGAGATGGTATCCCTCGTAGTAATATTATTCTTTGTGGGCAGTTTAATGACACTCGATTTGTTCTTGATCTGAGTATGGAAGTCCCACAGCCGTAGCAGACGGCCGTGTGTCCTACTGCAGGTGTCAATTGTCCCTGCCGTGTGAGTGCATTTTGCAACAGTGTAAAACACTCCTGACACAATGCGTCTTCGCTTGACAGCTAAAAAAAACATTTTTACGTAATTATTATTCTGTGTAACTCTAATCTTAAATGATACTAATACATACAATTAATATCCTCGAATACACTTAACTGAGTGAAATAAACTACCTATATACCTGAGTTATATTAAAATCCGGTAACTCAACTGGTGAGGTGAGGAACTAACACACACATGGATTTTACTTTTGCCCTCTAAGATTTGTTATTTGGTACATAAACATAAAAGTACAGTTCCTAAATAAAAAAACAACATTCTACGATAAAAGACAATGTTTACTCTTACCGGTGTTGGTGAGATCCAGACTTGTAAAATGTTCGTGATGTTATTCGGAATCTCCGACAACATACGTCTGTGCATAAGTTGCGTTAATCTCAAAGAGCAGTTGAGACATCGCACCACAGTTGCACTCGCCATGATCACAACACAAAAAGTCCTGTATTTAAGTATAAACAACACACACGGTGCAGCGGCGTTAGAAATATGTTTATTGTCAATGGGTTTGCAGCATTAAAGGAGTAACTAAAAGGTTCGACTCGAAGCACAATGTAACAAAACCAGCAAAAATAACATACCGTCATACTGTATTGTAAAAATATGACAAACGCACAATAAATGTCAATGTACCCGCACTACGAGTAACATAATCCCTAGTATTGACAGGTGATAGTAAAACATGGCGTACTAAGACGTCGGAAATATAAAAGTACTCATTTATTGTTTGAAAAACTATTCCATTGTAAACAGTCGTTAATACCTATTTAAAAAAAATATTTTTATTTTAGATATTTAATGCTGTTTTATGTTTTGATACACAAGTCTTTTATCAAGAGTACTATACGCGGGCATTCTCCTTTATGGTTTTCGTAATTTTTCCTTTATCTATGCTATAAGACGTTGCTTCGTACCAAATTTCAAGATTCTGAGTTCACGGGAAGCACCCTGTAGGTTTTGATTTCCTTGCAAGTGTCGAAAATTTGCGGCATAAACGGCTGTATCTTTTGATTGCGTTGGCTTAGAAGTTTGATTTTTTCTCAGCTTCAAGGGACAGTAGACCTGAGTAATTGATATAAATTTCAGCTTCATACCTCCACGCGTTCCTGAGAAAAAGGGTCTTGACAGACGGACGGACGGACGGACAGACGGACAACAAAGTGATCCTATAAGGGTTCCGTTTTTTCCTTTTGAGGTACGGAACCCTAAAAAAAAAATTTTAGTAAGCTTTGTTAGCTTTAATCGATTTATGCAATTATAGATGACAATAGTAGTGACGGAGGACATAAGTACCACAACGAAAAAGGACGGATGAGGAAGCCATCACGACGCCCGCCGCTCCACCGTTTGTTACACGTCGCGCGCAAGTGGGCCAGGCATTTCGGGTAAGTACGTGCGCATGCGTTGCTACAAAGCTTATTTATGTGAATTTACGCGGTTTTTGCGGTTATTTTAGTGTGCTATTTTTCATACCGTAGGTCTCACAAAATGCGACATGTCGTTGCGGCGGCGCGCGGCGGCGCCGCGCAAAACGCTACAGAACCCTCCAGCTAAGGACGTTGCGGCGGCGCAGAAGAAGCTCCCGCGACGGGTCTCGCTCGTGATTAGTTACCTACCGTAAACATGTGTCGCAATAGTTCGCGTTTATGCATAGCATAGCGTAGGTACGTAGGTGTACACGGTGCAGTCTGCAGTTGCTGAGTGTTTATATAATTGAAGCATTCATTGTGACCATATCCAGTTTCTGCTGTGCTTCTATCAAATACTGCCGTAGTCGTGTTCTGAATGTGTGAATAGTGCCTAGTACCCGTAATGGTGGAGGAATATTATTCCACACTTTAGATGCAGCGTATCGGAAGGTACCTCTGAAAGCTGCTGTCCTATGAGATTGTGTCGATAATTGCTGCGCACACAGCCTAGGAGCGCACTCTCGTTTACTAGCCATCCAACTTAACTTGTCGTACAAATACTTTGGCTTCGTAGTCCTAATAACACCAAAAAGAAGACACGCTAGGTGTAACTTTCGCCTCAACTTCATTTTTAACATATTACAGTGTTTGTTCAAATAAGGGGTGACATGACTTTTAGGGGGAACCGAGTAACAGAATCGAGCACACGCATTTTGGACTCTTTGTATAAGTCTATCCGTACGAGCCAGCAAACGTGGGCCGTAAACCGTATCAGCGTAATTTAGTTTGGATAGTACAAGGGTTTCGACTAGCTGTTCGCGAAGCTTTTCGGACAGGTAAGGCCTCATTTTATAAAGAAGTTTCAGGCGGTAAAAACAGTTTTTCACGGAGTTAGCGACGTGTTTCTCAAACCTAAGGCTGTTGTCCATACACAACCCTATTGTTCCGCGCCTCATTAACTCGGTCAATAGGTTCACCCATTATAGTCAAATTAATGCTTACAGGTAACTTCTTTAACTGCTGCCTCGTACCAAACAGCATATACTTTGTTTTCAATGGGTTTAAAGCTAAACAGTCCTCATCTGACCAGGTGGTGATTCTTTCCAGATCGTCATTTAGGTCTTTAATAGCTGAGTCAATGTCGTCAGGCTTAAAGGACAAATATAATTGCACATCGTCAGCATAAATGTAATATTTGCATTTCTGCAGACACTTTATTATGTCTGCGCAGTATAAAATAAAAATAATCGGACCTAAGATAGATCCCTGAGGAACTCCTCTTTCTATTGAAGAAAGGGCCGAAGTCAGGGTAGTACCGTCCGGTAACCGTAATTATACGAGTTGTTTTCTGTCACCGAGGTAACTATGGAACCATTGGATTGCATTGTTGTCAAAGCCGTAGTATTTTAACTTAGATAATAGTAGTGGGATATTTATGCAATCAAATGCACGGGAAAAATCAAGTAGCACCATAAGTGTACACATGCCCTTATCTTGGGCGGACAAAATGTTATCGGTAACATCCAGCAACGCCGTAGAAGTACTGCGCTGTTTCCTGAATCCAGATTGTAGATCAGGTAATATCTCATTCTCTTCTAAAAATGTGGTTAATTGACGGCATACTACCCTCTCCATTACCTTTGAAAGACAGGGCAGAACACTGATAGGCCGCAAGTCTTTAACCTCTATAGGGTTGGGATTCTTGGGTAGGGGTCTAACTGTTGCAATTTTCCATTGGTAGGGAAACTTAGCTGTCCTTAAGGAGCAATTTACCATGTCAGTGATAGTTGCTAAGGTGTATGGCATAGTCAGGGTAAGCATGCTCAAGGTTATGTTGTCGTAACCTTTAGCATTAGACTTTAGGTCAGATATAATGCGAGAGACATCATTTTGGTCTACTGGACCAAGTGTGAAAGTAGCTTCACTATATCTGTTAGTCTCATAAAATTATATAAGCGAAGTGCTAGCTACTGGGTTTCCAGGGACAGTCAGAAAAGCTTTATTTATAAGGTCTGGGTTTCTAAAATGTGAGGGAATGTCTAATTTTTGCTTGGAGGGTGCAAACGTGGATTTAATGTTCCTCCACAGTAATTTTCGATTATTAATTTTATTATTAATATTGTGCCTGAAGTATGCAATTTTTTCATGATACAGGGAACTTTCAACTAAAGATTTTAACTCTTTGTAGTATTTTTTTTAATTTCTGATTTCGTACATCTATACTTGCCTAGTGCATTGTCTCGTAATTGCATCATAAGTTTAATGGTGTCCGTAATCCAAGGAAACGATAATTCCTTAATAGTGCAGGTTTTTTGTGGTGCGTGGACATCAAACAAAGATATTATATTATGCAGTTATTAAAAGTATCAACCATGACATTAATATCGGCTTGCTCAGAAACACGCTCAATGTTTGATTGTGTCAAATCCAAAAGGAAACTGTTCAAACATATGTCTTTAATTGGCCTAAATCTGATTACGTATGGTTTAAACTTGTCCCGCTTTATATGAAATTCGCTGACTAAAATGGAGTGGCCAGTAATCGAACCAAAGGATTCCACTGTCGTATATCTAGGTGTTAGATCTGTGCACAGTAGGTCGATCAGAGTTTCACTCGTATGTGTAAAATGAGTCGACATCGAGACCAGCTGAGCGAGACTCATGTAATTTAAAAATTCTTGCACCTTTTTAGTTTTAGTCTCGCTTACGTTGAGCATATTGACATTAAAATCGCCCAGCAAAATGAAATGATCGCAATTCCCCAGAGTGGCTAAAGTATTTGTGATGGCATCCAAGAAGAGGTCAATGTCAAACCAGGGTGGCCGGTACGCTGTACCGATGGCAACCTTTTTCCCGCTTAGCGAGATTGCCAGCCACATCTGTTCGACGGAATCGAACCTGGGATCAACCGTGCCAGAACAGATACGCGCGCTCAGGCCCCGGCGCAGGTAAAAACAAACGTCCCCACCACGCCCCGCGCGAACAGCTGTAGGTCGCGGAGTGTGACGTAGGCGGTAGCCGGGGACAATAAGCGCGCGCCCCGTCCTCGCCCGCCCGAAGCCAAGTCTCGTTTATTGCCATAACATCAAAACCATGCCTGTCCATTGCACAAATCAAATCGTCATGGCCTGTTCCCAGAGACCCTGCGTTGAGGAAGCCAACTTTAAAACATCTACCACTTTTAGGCATCATGACAATATTGAAAAAAGGCTTCTAAAGGTATCATTTGATTTGCTATGACCTGTGTTGCGTTTAATACTAACATTAATGGCTTAAAGAAACATTTTATCGGTAATTGGATACATTATTTTTGAAAAGTAGATACGTGTAATTTTATATTATAGGAACCTGATTAAGTTTAAAATTGTGTATGTTAAAATGTTGTGTGTAAATGTTTGTATGTTGGTGTAAATAATAAATAATATAATACGTGTATGTTGAAACCGGTTAAAGAGTTCACTGAGTAGCGCCGCCGTGTGACAGGCAGCTGCGACGATTTACAAACTCAATACATCATAATAATTGTTTTGCCATGAACATTTAGCGACATACAATAATGATGCCATGGGTACCTTACAAACTAAAAACACAAAGCAAAAATACATTGAAAAAAAACGGAATTTAAAAAGTTATTAAGTACAAGTAAAAAATAAAAACATTTACCAAATAAATTGATACATTTAGGACAGCAAGTGGCCGTCGTTAACCGACAGATGAGTCGGTTCAAAAACGCGCTGTAAATCTGTCTCGCAGCTGATTTGAAAAGTGGCGTCTCCGGGTTTGTTACGGGCAAGGATACGGCCTCGTTTACACCATACAAACTGCCACCCGAGCCGTCCCCCAGCCTCTCGCGCCTTCCGAAATAATTCTCGATTCTGCTTGGTAAGACGTTCGTTGACGTAAAATCGCGCTGGCGGGCCGGGCATACCGAGATCAGCAGAAGTCATGCCACGACGTACTCGTGCAGCCTCCAACAACTCGTTGCGTAGATCGCGGCGCGCAAGGCGCACGACGAGAAAGCGCGGGCGGGATTCCGCCGGCACTGGCTGAGTTGCATTTATGCGTCTCCCTCCTAGTCGCTCGGCACTCACAATATCACGAGTCTCCACATTAACGCCCATCTTCGACAGGGTTTTCACCACTCGCCTCAGGCAGGTTTGATATTTGTATATAAGTGGCTAGTAGCTCCTGATCGCGAACATTTAAGTCGCTCCGCGATTGGGCAATTAAATTATGCACATCCGGCGATACCTGGGTGTGAACCGGTTTTTGGTTCTCCATAATGGCCACTCTTTCCTCCAAACTGCTCATACGGTCATTTGTGGACTTAAGAGAGGATCTCAAGTCAGCCAAGTCATTACGCAGTAATTGAAACTCACTCCGTACTGTGTTAATAAAATCCTCCTTAACGTCAAACATCACCAACTTGATGAACAGACTTCCTCAGCTCGGAGGTGAAGTCCATGGGGAGTTCAGTCGTTGCATCCGAAACAGTGATGTTAATTGGACTCTTATCTATGAGATTAACCGTGCTCTCGTCCAGCGGTTCATTGGCATGCCCTCGTACTGGCGTTTCGGACCGGTTGTCCCGCACTAGGTTCTTCTTACATTCCGGCCAGTGCCAGGGTGATGCTATGGGACCTATTTGGTTCAATCCAGCGCACTGACGGTGATACCACAACACGCACTTATTGCATTTAGCGCCATCTGCCGACGCGAAAAATTTACCGCAGGTTCCGCACTTGACCATCGTAAAAAACACTCGATCTTGTTACTTCGATCGGTCTACAAGCAGTTTGCCTTTAAAGCGATAGATGGCGTTGTTTCCAATGTATGCGTTTACGGCAATTTCTATGGTGTTATGGTAAGTTGTGACACCACAAGACGTAACACAGCAACTATGTTATGATACGGAAACACTGAAGCTATGTCACTAAGTATTTTCAGACACTGAGCGAAACGACTGTTATTGTTTATAATAATACTAATACTATTACTAATACTAATATTATAAAGAGGTAAAGTTTGTGTGTTTGTATATTTGTTAAATTGTAAGGGGTAATCTCGGGATCTACTGAACCGATTTTAAAAATTCTTTCACTAACAGAAAGCCACATTGTTGCTGAGTGTCATAGGCTACTTTTTATCCCTGTATTTCCACGGGAACGGGATCTACGCGGGTGAAACCGCGGGACGTCCGCTAGTTGTTAATATGTATCGGGTAGAAGTTCAGAAGTACCAGAATGGTATGGAGTTTTTGGTGTTTTATTTATTGTACACAGCACTGATTTGCGAGATAATAGCGTCACTTGTAAGTTGCACTATGTTAAAGACTTTCACAATAAAGTTTCTGTATATTATTATTAGGTACTTGTTTTTTTTTCTAAGAACTTGAGATATATTTCGATACTGTCACTGGACAAAAGATCCGTTACCCTCTGTAATCACCGCCGGCAGGCCGGTAGTTACAACAGATATAACATAACGTGTAAGCAAAATTTAATGTTATTGTGACGGATGAAAATAATCAGCGCCACAAGCAGTTTGGGGGAGGAATAATGTTAGCAGGGAGGGGAAATTAGTCAGAAGAGGGATTTTAAATTTAGGGAGACGTCTATACAGATCTAGAGGAGGAATGTTGTTTCATATATAAGTATGTTTATCAGTTGTCTAGTACCCATAACACAAGCTCTGCTTAGCTTGGGACTAGATGGCGTTGTGTGATAGTTGTGGAATATTATTATTATTATTATTATTATTATTATTATTCAAAGAAGATGTGATCCAGAGTACCTTCTTCCAACCCACACTTACAGAGAGAATAGTCCCTTACCCGGATTTTTTGCAAGAAAACAGGAGTACTGCAGAAACCTAGACGAATTTAAATGTAAAACATTAATATAAATTCATTATCAGCAGCTGATATCCTGAAAAAAAAGAATTTAATTAGTTTTATATGAAATGCTCAAGTATTAGTAGAGATTTTTTAAGGTTTTTACTTAACATCTCTTAACATCTCCTGCCCTTTTTTTTCTAGCCTATACTGTCCCACGGCTGGGCAAAAGCTTCCCCCATAGCTTTCCACTTATCCCTCAATAAGAATTTTATATACAATGCGTAAGAAGCTCCACTTCTGTTGAGTATCCCACAATACCTAGTGCCGTTTTTACTTTAAGTTTGTTTCTCACTGTTTACCTTACATTCACATCTAGTGAAGCAAAACGTCTCAATTTTTTCTTGGATGGGAAGTCCACAAATGCTGTTTCCTTAAAATGCAGGTGATGTTGATATTTAGTCGATTTTATTATGCAAAAATTAATCTTTGATTTTCTTTATACTGGCAGCACAGTCACTAACGTCACGTAACGTCAAACTCAACGTTTCTTATAAAAAGGACGGTTGCCTTTAGTCGAACTCTTACTTCTATCTAAACTGTGCTAGGAGGCAGTTACCCACTCGAGTCGACACGTGCGTCGACAAAAAAAAAAGGGTATGTTTACGCATTCGTTCTGAGAACTCCGTAAGTCAAGTGGCTGTTGAAAGTATCGTATTGCATAGTTTGGTACACAATCTTATCGCATAAAAAGTTTAAGCTGTGTCAACGTTTTGTTTATGAAACGAGTCATAATGTAAACACTCCAAAAAGAGCGATAAGAAAGACGCGCGCGCGTTTGGTTTTGACCTTGACAGGGGAATATTACTATTAATACTGAGTAACCAATTTTCATCCTTGTCTATTCCACTATACGTTGGGCAAGTTTGAGCTAGATAGGCATAGTTTGCACAGTATTTTAACGGCTTTTAGAAAACGCGGGAACACCTCATCTTATTTTGCACGTTGACAGACAATGGTAGTCACGTGATGTCGTCTTATTTTGCATTTTGACAGTCAAGAGGTGGATTGCAAAAATCTCGACGGCCATCGAAAGCGCGTGAATCATCGTGTCAACGAGTTCAACCGAACGCCGTGCCGGGGTCAACGACCGTCCTCCGCACGCCCACATCGCTGCTTGTCACCGCAAGGACACGCGCACTGGCGCTGGCGCTCGCTCGTTGTCATCGTTCGGCACGACTTAGGTTGGCAACTTAGCACGGTACTCACGCGTGCGCAACAAAACAAGAAAGCTGAGTGAGTAAAACACCTTGTTTACATTATTACTCATAGATCTGAGCGCAACACCTACAGTGCGTACACTTACTGTGACAGAAAAACCGTCTATACTCCTACTGTCCTGGTGCTTTACTCCGCACTTAGTACAACGCAGCTATGCTGTTGAATAGGACACCCCCCGCCTCACCTGCCCCGCTGATGCCGACAGCAGCGCCTGAGAGCTTTCGTAGTGAGACACCTACGAGTACGTTCTCTGCGGCTACAAGGGACTCCCCGCTGCAGCACTGCGAGTCAGAGCCTAATCTCCATGCATGTACAGTCAATGTAACTGAGCGCAAGAAAAGAAAGTATGAAGGTGGAGATTTGGATGTTACAGCGTTCATTAAGGAAATGTTCTCAACTTTCTTTAATCAACAAGAAAAACGATTTCAAGATTTAAAAACAAGCCTAGAAGTCATGTCCAGTAAATATGATGATTTCTTGCGTAAAATATCTACTTTGGAGAAGGAAAGGAAAGAGGATAAAATCTTAATTAAAGAATTAGAGGAAAAATTTGAAGTTTCTGAGCGAAAGTCCCGTGGAACAGGCATAGAAATTCGGAACATACCGAAGCAAAACGGTGAAACAAAAGATAATCTTTGCAAGGAAGTAATGCAACTGGGACAGACCTTAAGTATCAACATTGACTGTTCAAATATTCGAGACATCTATAGACTGAAATCGAAAGATGCATCAAATCCTGTTGTCGTGGACTTAACTTCCGTATTGTTGAGAGATAAAATTGTGAAAGCTGTCAAGTACTTCAATAAATCACGCCCAAAGGGAGAAAAGTTAAATACTACTCATTTGGATCACTCATACCAACCAAAACCACTATACGTAACAGAAACTTTAACTCACAAGACTCAGAGATTATATTTTCTGGCCAGGCAGTTTAAAAGAACTCATGGATATGACTTTTGCTGGACTACTAACGGGTTTGTTTGCTTCAAAAAAACTGAAGACTCAACTCACATACGCATAAATCAGGACTCGGATCTCGATAAATTAAGAAACTCAATATGACTATTTCATGTTGTAAAGCTCATTCTCGGTTTGCTATTGTTTTATTTTATATTGCATGTTTTGTTCTCTTTTCGAATTGTAAGTTTTTTCTGTTTACATTTTAAATCACTTAATTTTTTACCAGCTCTAAATGCAAGTAATTTTTGTTTACCTTCTACCACACTATACAGTTTTACACTACACTACAAAGTCAACACATTTCTCTCTGAATACAAACACAACTACACACACAGTATTTACTACAACTCAACAAACATTCAAAATCTTCATTTTGTTTTCCTATCACACGGTCATTTAGCTACATTAAAACCTTATACAATCCCACTTACTTATAACACGCTTTCTAATACACGAGTACTTTATATACACACATACTTCACAAACATAGTTCACGCAAACCAATATAAATCTACTAGCTATCTCATTGCATTCCGAATTCTATTCTCTAAACGCGACCATATTTTCTTACAACACTTTTTACTAACATCAAATTCAATAATATTATTAACTTAACAGAAAATCTCGATGAACTAACGGTATCGCAATCTCAAGAAACAAACCTTGAAGACTGCCATAAGTTGATATCACTGCACCCTAATCGTTTACTAATCTTCACGCTTAACATACGCAGCATAAGCTGTAACATGCCAGGGCTTGAAGTTTTATTAACAAGAATGAAGCTGAAATGTGATGTGATTGTACTGACCGAATGCTGGCTCTCAAGTTGTCCAGTTATACCAATTCTTGCAGGGTATTCTCATGTCGGGACTAAAATAAACCCCAAACAAAATGATGGAGTAGTAATTTACTATGAGGAAAACCTCAGTTTAACAATTGAGGAGCCTCAATCACAGGAAAGTAATTGTCTGGTCGCAAAAATAGACAATCGCACTGCGATACTAGCTTTTTATCGGTCCCCCTCATTCAAAAACATTGACCAATTTCTTTCATCCCTAGACACACTACTACACACAGTGTCAACCTTTAAACAGATTTTGGTAGTAGGTGACATCAACATAGATATTAGTCCTAGCAAAATAAACCTAAATGGGGAACGCTACCTGACTTTAGCGGCTTCGCATGGCCTCCTACCAGCTCACACTCTGATAACCCGATATGAAAGCAGTTCTTGTTTAGATCATGCGTTAATTAAGACTAATTATCCTGTTAGTACTCTAGTACCTCAAACTACCCTGACGGATCACTATCCTGTTTTACTGTCTTTGACTGCTAAGGAAACGCGTCAATATGCAATAACAACAATTACTAAAGTAGACTTCACAAACTTAGAGCAAGACCTTATAAAAACTAATTTTGACCCAATTTATCACCTATCTAACCCAAATCTATCTTTAAATTACCTTACAAACTGTCTTCAACAAGCTATAATGGACAACACCAAACATATTACTCTCTCTAAACGTCACAAAATCATTAAACCTTGGATGACAAAGGGGCTGCTACGATGCATAAGAAATAGGGATAAGATGTACTTGAAATCAAAGCTTGCACCAAATAATTTCATTTTAAAAGTGACATTCTCGCGATACCGAAACTTTTGCAATGGGTTGCTAAGAAAAATTAAAATGGAGTATGAAAAAAATCAACTTCAAGATGCGCAAAAAGATAATAGAAAACTATGGAAAGCCATAAAAGAGATCACACACACAAAAAAAGTAACAAATCATCCGAAAGAACTATTAACCCTATCAAACTCTCCTGAAAATTCATTGCACGAAGTTAATAGTTATTTCGTGAACGTAGGAAGTTCACTAGCAAACAAAATTTATCAGCAAAACGCGCACTGTGTAAACAGTACACAAACCAATGCACACACAGCTACTAGTAGTCCGCATTCGTTTGTTCTGCTGGATACAGCTGAAGAGGAAGTTGAGCGCCTCATTCTCGACCTTAAATCGGACTGTGCCAGTGGAGGTGACTATATCAGCAATCAATTTCTGAAAACGTATAAAAACATCATTTTTCCACCGCTGACAAAGATCATAAATGATTGTCTGCAGAAGGGAGTGTTCCCTGACGTCCTTAAAAAAGCCGAAGTCTGTCCAATCTATAAGAGTGGGGACAGAAATCGTATCAACAACTATCGACCTATATCTATTTTACCAGCAATATCTAAAATACTAGAAAAAATTATAAATTCACGGTTAGTTAAATATTTAGAAAAACATAAACTGCTCTCATCTAATCAATATGGCTTTCGACAAGGAAAAACAACTGAGCAAGCAGTAAATAAACTCATTCATTTTGTTACTTCCAACTTAGATAAAAAGAAAAAATGTCTCACTATCTTTCTAGATCTCGCAAAAGCATTTGATACGATTTCTGTAACCCTCTTACTGGATAAACTCGAAAGGTTGGGAATTAGAGGAACTCAACTACAACTTTTTGATAGTTACCTATCAGGCCGATCTCAGTGTGTTCGTGTTGGGAATTTTAAAAGCTCTCACCTTCAGATTACACACGGTGTGCCACAGGGTAGCATACTGGGACCCTGTTTGTTCCTTGTGTATATAAATGGTCTCACGAGTCTTGACCTCACCAATGGTGAAATCATTTCTTTTGCAGACGATACTGCCCTTACCTTTGCTGCCAATACATGGGAAGAGGTTTTCGGTGCTGCACAGCGGGGCTTTGATATCGTGGGAAAGTGGCTTCAGAGTAATATTCTTACATTAAATGTGGACAAGACCAAGTACATCTGCTTTAGCATAAAAAAACTTACTGGAGATGGCATCACGCGAAATATCATATCACACGAGTGCCACTCTGGAAAAAATTGCAAGTGTCCCTCACTGGAAGCCGTGCATACAGTGAAATATCTAGGAGTTAATATAGACAGCAATCTCAATTTTAAGGAACACGTTAGGCTGTTATGCGGAAGAATACGTAAGCTCATCTATATTTTTAAGAACCTCAGGCACATAGCGGATTTAAAGTTGCTGAAGCAGATGTACTTTGCTCTTTGTCAATCGCTTTAACATATTGTCTATCATCCTGGGGAGGCACATCAAAGACAACTCTGAAGTCTATCGAGATCGCCCAGCGTGCAGTACTGAAGGTTGCGACGTGCAAGCCTATCCGTTTCTCTACCACTGCATTATACGCGGAATGGGAGGTCTTGACCGTGAGACAGTTATACATACTGAGCGTTGTCCTCCTACAGCACAGCAAACTAACTTACAACCCACTACTCCTCCAAAAACGAAGAAAGGACATAGTGTGCGAGAGAACTCAGTTGTCTAAAACTAAATTTGGATTTCGCTTTGCCCACTCCATTGGTCCATTCCTTTACTGTAACGTTGTACGTTACATTTTTGATTAATTCACACATATTTCCTAAATTAACATTAAAAACATCACGATTCATTGTTTGTTTACATTCACTGACAATGACAGAACGTAGAAACGTCAAACGTAATAACCACAGATATTAAGAACCAGTAGTGCGGTAGTAATTAGTATTACTAAATTACGATCCATGAACAAAACGGGTGCGCGAGTGAGGATTTGTCTATGGGCTCGCGCATGCCCTGCACTAATTTACTTCCAACGCGGCTAACGCGACCTAGTTTTTTGACATTAGGAAATTTGGTCCGGATCAGAGCGGTCACACGTCTCATCTGATTTTAATTTACATCAGTGATTTCACACGCGTCTTAACTCGCCATTATCCGGTCCTAGAACAGTTAATTACCTAATCACCAAAATTCTCTGCCATCGAGCATCTAAATTCGGTGTATTGGAACCCCGCATAAAGGGTAAGCGTTTGATAGCATGTTCATGTGTATATTTTCTGTTCTTTATCTTTCTAGGTTAACTTGGCATGTATGCTTGTTTTATCTGACTTTGTTCTACGCTAATTTCATGTATTTTCGATTCTAATCGCCTTCAGCTAATAAACATTTTGGACAGTGTTTAGATGACACATCAAAATGTGCTATCATGCCTAAATTCTCATTTTCATCTTGTAAACTCCGTCTGATTGTGACAATCCACCAGCACCTTCATTAGCGCACTGTTATTGCTGCTCGCTTTGCTTGGCTTGGTGTCCCAATCAGCGGGGTTGACCTTTAGTCATCTCGTGACACGCTGGACGTCATGTTCCAGGGTCCAAAGTTCCGGTTGAAGGAACACACACCATCTCTCTGCGCGCCTGCATAACACGAGCCCGTCTTGGCTACGTCGTGCGCGCCATAAGTTCGGCACGGGCTTCCCACGTTGGCCATCCTTGCCACGTGGGCCTCGCCGAGCAGATCACCGGGTCGACGCGACCACCTGTCGACCTTCACCCCTGTCATCCAGCGTGGCACCTCGCTGCGGTCATCGCCACGCCAGCTAACAGGGCAGTAACGTGCACCCCACAGGAAAGCCTACTGAGTGTGTGATTTGTGAACGTACACCACCCCTTTCTCTTTTTAAATATATATTTTATGTTGACCAGGGTTCGTGGTTTTATTATATAACCTGCGCCACGCAACCCATTATCGTCACATTACAATAAGCTGAACAGAATACTAAATATATACCCATTAACAAAAATGCAATGCAAGATAAAACTAGCTGAAAACCTAAAAAGTCTAACCTATGAACAGACTAAACTTCTCCTATACATAGCATCCTAACCATTGTAATGCATTAATAACAACATGCATCTCTTATCACAAACACAAAAACGTGCGCACGCTCACTCACAACACAACACACACCATAACACACACACAACACAACACACACACACAACCCAACACACACCTCATACACGTCCTCTTACACATCAGTCACGTACATTGTCATCTCACACAAATAAGAGGTCCCTCATGCAAATTCTACAGAAACTGTTTTTCTTTTAATAAGTTAATCAAATTAAATAAAAAATGTTTAAAATTATGTTTAACAATTATGAAATGAAACTGGCACTTATATGAAATGTCTAACGCTCGAGGGGTTTGGCGCTGATAGTCGAAATACAGGCTCCGCCTAGTTCGGCTACAGATGACTGCACCACTTACACTATGTACAACCTGCCTGTTTAAATATTTTGTAAGTTATGTCTAACTTTTCTTTCTTTTAATAAACAAACATTGCGCCAACTGCACTAAACAAAAAAGTACCCAAATCTCGCCATTACAGTTGTTGGTTGGCATCGAGGCAATGACCCCGGTCATAAGATCACTTGTTCACGAGGTTGCATTGGATAAAACCCACCATAATCGCGAGAGCTTGAGGGAATTACAGAGGCAACGCACTAGCGAATTGCTAGACCAAAATAGACGTAAACAAGATGATTACGTAAACAAAAATCGTAAGGTCGTACGTGTATTTAAACACGACGACTATGTGTTTGTTATAAAAACCTCTCAAGTTACAGGCAAACTGGACTCAGGAATGCGAGGACCGTATCGTGTGACAAAGGTCTTGCCCCACGGTCGGTATGAGCTGCAGTTTTTAGGCGGCTCATATGGTAAAGTCACTCAGGCTGCCGCCGAGCATATGGTTGCATGGCGAGGAGAGTGGACCCCTGAGTCATGTGCTATGTTTTTTGATGGTAAGTAGACTTTATGTAACTGTTAACGCTTTATGTATTGATCTACTTGTGTGTGGCATTGAGATGTGTCTCTGCCGGGATATGCTAACTGGGTACCTCTATCCATGTGTGTGTGGCATTGAGGAGCGTAGCTCTGCCGGGACATGCTAACTGGGTGCCTCTGTCCATGTAATGATGTGTGGCATAGAGGAGCGTAGCTCTGCCAGGACATGCTAACTGGGTGCCTCTGTCCATGTAATGATGTGTGGCATAGAGGAGCGTAGCTCTGCCAGGACATGCTAACTGGGTGCCTCTGTCCATGTAATGATGTGTGGCATTGAGGAGCGTAGCTCTGCCGAGACATGCTAACTGGGTGCCTCTGTCTGTATTACTTGTTGCATTGAGCGTAGCTCTGCCTGGACATGCTAACTGGGTGCCTCTGTCCGATGATGATTAAATAAGACAAATCTGAGATTGTCTTTGGATATACGAATGGTGTATATCCTGTTGGTTAACTTGTAAGAATGATACTCACATTGTGTTTTATCTCATTTTCAGATGAAGATAGTATGGAAGCTGGTGCCTCTACTAGTACGCAAATCAAATCATTTTTAGCTGAAATCTGAAATTTGGTACCAATATGTGTATCAATCACGCCAACAAAGTGGTAAAATAAAAATTGGAAAAAATGTTTTATTAGGGTAGCCCCCCTATATGTAAAGTGGGAAGTGATTTTTTTTTTTAATTTCAACCCTAACGTGTGATATATTGTTGGATAGGTATTTTAAAATGAATAGGGGTTTACTAAAATCATTTTTTGATAATGTCAATAATTTCGGAAATAATCGCTCCAAAAGTAAAAAACAATGTGTCCCCCCCCCCCTCTAACTTTTGAACCATAAGTTTAGAAAATATGAAAAAAATCTGAAAAGTAGAACTTTATAAGGACTTTCTAGGAAAATCATTTTGAACTTGGATGGACACAGTTTTTGTACAAAAAAGACAAAAAGTTGTACAAAATAATTTCTGGACTAAGTTTGTAGTATAATCGTAATGCAAGCATTTTTTTTTAACTTCGTTTACATATTTTAATATCCTGAACGTATCTTTTTTCAAAAAAAAAAAGAATTATTACTACGGAACCCTACACTGAGCGTGGCCCGACACGCTCTTGGCCGGTTTTATTTGTTAACACAGGTAAACAGAGCTCTATGTTATGCCAGGAGGCGTACAAATATGGTGTGCATCTAGCTCAAATATTACGAAATTACAATAGGTTGTTTGAAAATCATGCTTAATTAAAATTTGAAAATAAATTATAACAATTACATAACATTAGAAATTAAAAAACAAATCTCAGTCAGAATAATTGAAAATGTCAAAAAAAATATAAATAAAATTTTAAATGTCAATATTAATAATAAATTAAATTAAAGCTCCCAATAAATTCATCATTAAAGTTGTTTCTTTTTTTCCTATAGCAAGAAACAGCATTATATTGAGCCATCATTGAAAAATTCCTCCAGTGTGTAATAACATTTGTCAATAAGCAAGCTATTAAGTGCCTTTTTGAATTTTATTAATGGCATATTTTTAATGGCATCCGGTATTTTACTATAAATTTTTGGAGCGTTTCCGAAAAAGCTTTTACGCATTAAGGCTGTTTTATTACATTTAACCTTCGATCAATAATAGTCATTTAACGTTACAAAGTTTGTTACAATATTGAGTACGCAATGGATTTCTTCTGACTGCCGATAAGCTGACAAATAAATGCGGGTTTTTTTTTACAAACAATGCAGTTTCCATTATATACATTGCTGGCAGTGTCAATATTTCTAGTTTTTTGAAATATGGAATACAGCTATCTGTCGTGTTTAGACCACACATAGACCTCACACAGCGTTTCTGCATCCTAAATACAACTTCCCTATTAGTCGACTGCCCCCAGAAAATAATTTCGTACCGTAAAACAGAAGCTACGAGTCCGTGGTATACCTACGTGGTACGCCTAGAAGTACCTGCCAAGAAGCTGCTGCCAGCCATGGGGTTCCACCGAATGCAGAGTCTGAAGTCATTCCGAGTCCATTTGCCGAGCGTCGCGACGGCGCTGAGCTACTCGCACAGGGTGAGGTCGAGGACGACCACACGTCAGGAGAGGCCGTATTATGAAGAATTTCTCTCCATTCAAACGGTTGACGACCAACCGTTGGGCGAGGCTATATAAACTGAGCGCGCCCTACCACTCGTCCATTTTGTTCGAGGATTCCACCGAGACCACATCGCTCCTATCGTAACCTGTATTTTGCTTACTTATTTTCTTGTGTTATTTTTGTGTGCCATTTTTATGCTATAAATCTGTTTGTGTATTTGATTAATCTGTTTGTGTATTTGATAATTTATAAAACTAATTAAAGTTAGGTTATTTTGTGCCTGTCGTTTTTTTTTTATTATAAAATTGAGGCTGCCGCTTAAAATATTATTATGGTAATCCTGATTATACGCGATATGATTTATTAATGACTTTAATTACTGAGTTCCCCTTTCAGTATGTATGTATATATAGGATTTTATAGGTACCTATGTATATAAATATACTATATGTATATATTATTTTGGGGGTATGAGGAACAGGGTGTAAAGTTCCTCATCCCCCATTGAAAAGGGAGGATCCTCCGACCGGACGGGTGTTGTGTCCGGCGGTCTAACTGCCCGACATATTTTGTAAGTCGGGAACTCCTATAATATAGGCTTATGTCGCGGATAATGTTGATAGCGCGATGTAGGATTTTCTGTCGATCGTTAGTCGCCGCATCACTCCCCTCCGAGACTGGAGGTCAAAAGCAGATTGAGTCTTGGCACTTGTCAGCCAGTGGAAGGTTCCAGTGAGTCGTAACCGGATGCCGCATAGTTCACGGTGAGTCGGAACTGTCTGCGGTGATGCCCCAGTGAGTCGGGGTGATGCTGCATATTAGCTCCAGTGAGTCGGAGTGATGCAGTGCTTGCAGTGATGCTGCATATTATGCTCCAGTGAGTCGGAGTGATGCAGTGCTGCGTTGTGGCTGGCTGCTGCGTCGACCAGGAGAGAAGTGCGTCTCTTGCTGACCGGCCGAAGAGCAGTGTGCTGTGCCAAAGTCGCTGATGGGCTGGGGGTGATGTCCAGAAATGCGCTTCCGCTGCATGCTGGTGGACAGGATACCCCATGAAGCCGTGGCTGCTGGCTGACGGTATGACTCGCTGCTCGAAGGCGAAGGGGAAGTGATGACGACGTATGAAGTGCTTGCACGAAGGCTGCGCTGACGTTCATTCTCAGGGTCACCAGTTTGGGGGTACGAGGAAAAGGGTGTATAGTTCCTCATCCCCCATAGAGCGCACTGCGCCACTACGCAGCACTGCGGAAGGGGGTGGTGTAGGGTGTACACCAAATATATAGTTTATGTATTTATATTACATAACTACACAAAACAACACAACACATTTACACACAGATTTATTTATATATAAATATAATTATCACTTAATTAGACATCACCGGCAACTTATATTGCTACGACAATATAATGCCGGACAATGTCGGGAGACTGACGTAGTATATCGGAACTGCGCAACCAACAGGCTACGTCATAGTGACGTGTAGCGAACGGCTGAGGGACCGAGTGAGTGAACCCTGCGCCACGGTAATAGATATTTAAACTGTGCCTGCGCGCAAGCGATGGCCGACTTACTCGTGACCTTCAGTCGGTTCCTAACTTGACAACACGCGCGCGCGCACCTACTTGTGTCGCCTCGAAACGTTATAAATTGTTCTGCTTTATCTTTGCGACAATAACTGTTCTTCCGTGTTTTGTGTGTCTAAACTATTATCTGTGCCGTAACTATTGTGACTGTATCCTATCGTCTATCTGTACTCCTTCTTGTGTTTTGTGTTGTGTGTGAACTTTGATCCCTGCCTACCACACTACCTAACACATCTCTAAACTGGTGACCCCGAGTCGAACACATTTAAATAAAGATGAGCGATAGTGAATCCACGCACACCGCTTCGTCACAACCGACGGACAACGTGTCACGGAGACCGCGCAAGGCAAAGCGCGTTTCCATTGTGGCTTCGAACGAGATTTACCAGGCACCGATAAAGTTGCCACCGTTTTGGCCTGAAGAGCCAGATATATGGTTTGCCCAAATCAAGGCGCAATTTGAGAACGCAGGGGTGACCAATGACGTCACGAAGTTCAACCATGTGGTCGGTCACCTTGACCGACAATTTTTTAAAGAGGTCAAAGACGTCATTATGTCCCCACCCGCTACCAACCGTTATGACAAATTGAAGACGGAATTGGTAAAGCGACTCTCCGACTCCCAAGAGAAGAAGTTGAAGCAGCTGCTGATGCATGAGGAGCTGGGAGACCGGAAGCCGTCACAGTTTCTGCGCCACCTTCAAAGCCTAGCTGGACCGACCATCCCTGACGACTTCGTGCGCACCATCTAGAGTAGCCGACTACCCAGCAACGTCCAGTCCCTGCTGGCATCACAGCCAGACAGCACCCTGGAGGCATTGGTTAACCTGGCCGACCGCGTCCAAGACATCGTGGCACCGAGCCACGTAGCATCAACTTCGGCAGCAGGACCCACAGTCAGCGAGATGGCGGCCGAAATAGCGGAGCTGAAGCGCACCATGAAGAACCTGACGGTGCAGCTGCGTGACAGTCGTTCGCGTCAACGCTCCCACAGCCGTGGTCGAGACACGCGATGCCTCCAGCTACCGGAGACACCCGTTGTGCTGGTACCACTCCGTGCATGGCGAGAAGGCCAAACGCTGCATCAAGCCATGTGACTACAAGCAGGGAAACTCCGCGGGCAGTCGGTAATGGCGACAGACGATTGCCCCGCCTCTACTGGTCGCCTATTCGTCGCGGACCGACGGACGAACACGCAGTTCCTGGTCGATACAGGAAGCGACCTCTGCGTGTACCCTCGTCGTCTGCTCAGCAAGCGTCGTGCGCCCACTAACTACCAGCTTGTGGCCGCGAATGGGACGCCCATTCCAACGTTTGGTTTCTTGGAACTTAACTTAAATTTAGGACTCCGTAGAGACTTTAAGTGGCGTTTTGTGGTAGCTGAGGTTACAAAACCTATAATAGGTGTTGACTTCTTATGTTTCTACTCGTTAACCGTTGATTGTAGGAATCAACGGTTAATCGACAGTAGCACCAATGTGTCGTGTATAGCATCAAATCCTTCAGATTCCTCTTTATTCTCTGTAAAGGTGTCTTCTGGCGATTCGAGGTACCACAGGATACTCGACAAGTTTCCCGACATCACCCGACCTGCCGGAACACTACGCACCACACCACATAACACGGTACACCATATCCGCACGACCCCAGGCCCTCCAGTATCATCTTCGTTCCGGCGATTAGCACCGGATAAATTAAAAATCGCCCAGCAGGAGTTCCAGCAGATGCTGTCCAGCGGAACTGCCAGACCCTCAGAGAGTCCCTGGTCATCTCCACTTCACCTCGCCCCTAAAAAGGACAACGGTTGGCGACCATGCGGTGACTATCGCATGTTCAACGCGCGGACAGTCCCTGACAGGTATCTGATTAGGCATATTCATGATTTCGCACACAGCATAGCTGGCTGTCGCATTTTCAGCACCATCGATCTGGTAAAAGCCTACAATCAGATACCTGTCAGTCCAAACGATATTCCGAAGACCGCGATCACCACACCGTTTGGCCTGTACGAATTCCCGTACATGACGTTTGGTCTGCGTAACGTAGGGCAGACGTTTCAACGTTTTGTCGACGAGATGACCAGAGGGCTCGACTTCTGTTATTGTTACCTGGACGACTTCTTAACATTCTCTAGGTCCGAAGCAGAACACGAGGAGCATCTACGTACCATCTTCAACAGGCTCAAAGAATTCGGCATGCTGGTTAACACGTCCAAGTGCGTTTTCGGTGTCCCGGAGGTAACCTTCTTGGTTACCACATCTCCGAAAAGGGCACAAAACCACTGGACGTCAAGGTTGAGGCCATCAAAACCTTCCCACAGCCGAAAGATGTTCGTCGGTTACGCCGATTTCTCGGCATGATTAATTTTTACAGGCGTTTCATGCCCCACGCCGCTCAGATTCAGGCGCCACTACACAACCTTTTGATTGGCAACGTAAAGGGCTCGCACCCCATATGTTTGGCGGAGAGTACTTTACGAGCATTCGAGGACTGCAAGGAAAGCCTAGCTAACGTAGCTTTATTAGCTCACCCCGATTGTAGTTCCAAACTAGCATTGGTTACCGATGCGTCTGACACTGCAATCGGCGCGGTGTTACAGCAGCTAAGCGATGACGGCTGGCAGCCATTAGCTTTCTTTTCGCGGAAGCTCAGCCCTTCGCAAGTGAAGTACTCTCCCTATGATAGGGAGCTGCTGGCCATTTACGAGGCCATCAAATACTTCCGCCACATGTTGGAGGCGAGGCACTTCGTCGTGTACACGGACCACAAGCCGATCAGTTTCGCATTTCACGAACGGAAGAGAAACTGTTCGCCTAGGCAATTCCGACACCTCGACTTCATAGCCCATATTACCATATTGTATGTATGTAGTTTAGGTTATAAGTCTATTTAATTTAAATAACATAGTTTAATGTTAAATGCACATACATTAAGTGTATCCTCTTTTGCAAATCTCGCTCTCGAAATTAGGTTTGCTGTAAGAATATCGAATTCTGGGTTAAGCTCGCCTTTGTACCTACAGAGATACGCTATTACTTTATCGGCTTTTATTTATGTAGTACATTATGTATCCGGTGATAATAATTTAGTGGCAGATTATTTTTCCCGCGCGCCTTTACAATGCGGTAACAAGCCGGAAGAGACCGGTAATAATGTAGATGTAGACTATCACCCATATTCATAATTGTAACCTCGAAAGCTACTCGACTCACCACTCATTCGAGGAGACCTCAAGGAGTGCCTCGAAAGATCCCCAAAATCGGTATTCATAGTAGTCAGATTGAGGAAATTATGAGGTCCCTCGAATGAGTGTCGAGTGGAGGTGAGTCGAGGCGATACGTCACGAATACGTCATTATTGGAGGAATATTCCGTTTGTTATTTATTTATTTATTTAGTTAATATGGGAGACTTACAGCTAAAACAAACAGATCAAGGACAGTACAATAGTCTGAAAGCCAATTACAGGTCTCCACTTATAAAATACAGAAAGGAAAAAATAATTAAATTCTACGGACATTCACATCAAGTTACTATATAGGTACTACAGCATAATTACTATGTTGCTCACACTGCATAAGAACCATTATAACAAAATTAACTACATGAAAAAGCTTCGACTTAAGCACTTCCTGGCTGACGACACACTAGTTTGGAATGGATCTATATCATACTGTTTACAAAGTTTGTTTAAGTTTCTGCTTGCACGCACAATGTACGAATTTTGCCTATAATTAGTTGAAGCAAATGGCGCACACAAAGGAGGATTGTATCGTTTAGACTTCAAGGGAACGTTGAAATAAAATTTTGACAAAATATCGCTACAGTTTATGGTGTTATTAAAAATTTTCAACAAACACACACAGTCAGAAATCTCGCGGCGTTTGAATAACGGTAATATATGAAATTTTTTGCATAGGTTCTGGTAGTTTTCCGAATGATACGGTACTTTTTGATGGTAACATAGATACCTTATGAACCTTCTTTGGATGCTCTCAATGCGGTCAATGTATTTGTGGTAACATGGGTTCCATATCTCAGACGCATATTCCAGGTGGCTTCTAACAAAAGTACAGTATAGTATTTTTAAAGTTTTGGCTTGAGTGAAGCACTTGGATAACCGCATTATGAAACCCAGTGATTTTGATGCCTTAGCTACTATTGCATCAACGTGGTTTTCAAAACTAAGCTTGGAGTCATGATGAACCCCCAGATCACGGATAGAATTTGATCTAGGTAGAATTTGGTCGCCTAAGGTATACGATGTAGCAATGATTGAGCGCTTCCGAGAATACGTAATAACCGAGCATTTAGCGGGATTTTAAGATCCAGCTTGTTTCTTTGGCAATAGTCCTCCAGGCGACGTAGGTCATTCTGGAGTGCCGTTTCGTCGATCTGGGATGATATCGTGGTATAAATTTTCATATCATCGGCAAAACACAATAATTTAGATAAAGTCAAGCAAGAGTCGATGTCGTTTATGTAGATTATGAAAAGCAACGGACCGAGCAATGAACCCTGCGGGACTCCACTAGGAACAGGGACCCAGCTAGATATATAATTATTTAGTACCACTGCTTGGGACCTGTTGACAAGGTAGGAAGAAAACCATCTGAGTAGATCGCCTCGAATTCCCATGCTATTTAATTTGGATATCAGAATGCTATGATCGATTCGATCAAAGGCTTTGCTATAGTCCGTATAGACGACGTCAATCTGCTTACCGTTGCACATGGCATCGGTTATAAATTCGTTAAGGAGAATCAGGTTCGTGACAGTAGACCTCCCTTTTAGGAAGCCGTGTTGGAACGAGCTAAATGAATTTTTCAGAGCAGAATAAACCTGATTATATATAATCCTCTCAAATACTTTTGCTATGATACATAATTTAGATATCGGCCTGTAATTCTCTATGTCAGTTTTAACACCTTTTTTGTGGATAGGCGTTATAAACGCAGATTTCCATATTTGTGGTACAACACAGGTATTCAAAGATTTTTGAAATAAAATTGAAATAGGTTGCGCTATCGAAGGCGCACACTGAACAAGAAGTTTGGATGGGATGTTATCGGGACCTGCTGATTTGCACGTATCCAACTTACGAAGCAAGTTAACAATTTCGTCAGTTTCAACAATGATACTGCAGATGTCAGATGTTAGGATCGACGAATCGCTAAGAAGAGAAGAAGAGATTGGATGACTCACACTGGGAATGAGGAAAGTAGAATGGAAGTATTCCGAAAAAGCCTGACAAATAGATTCCCCCGTCCGCAAGGTATCGCTGTTATAGTTCAATGTGCTTGGGACTGCGTTTGAGTTATGACGTTTTTTTACAAAAGTCCAAAAGTATTTTGGGTTGTTTTTAATTGAACTTTCTGTAAGATCCAAATAGTTACGGTAGCATTGGGATTCCATAGTTTTCACCCTTTCGCGAAGGAGCTTGAATGTTGATTCATCAGATAAGTTGCCATAGGTTTTAAATCTTTTTAAGTATTTATATTTTTCTTTAATTGTTCTAATAAGTGACGGACTATACCATGTTGGATACTTTTTATTGCGAGACAGTTTTTGTGGAATATATTTTATTTGCAAATCACCAATAAACTGATTAAAGAAGTTGACTGCGTCATCTATTGTCCGCGCGGAGAACTCGGTTTCCCAGTCAGTAGTACGAATGTCTCTGCTGATAGAATCATAGTCACCTTTATCGTACAAGAATTGAGTACGAGGCGCACATTCAAGCAGAGGTGTTACAGATAGGTCCAAATTAATCAATAGAGATGGGTGATAGGCGTCAATAGGCACTAATGGGCTGGAACATTCGGTCACACTCACTTTTTCATTAGAAAGGACTAGGTCTAGGATTCTACCATATCTATTAGTCACCATGTTATACTGACCAAGATCGAGAGTGCATAATTCATCACAAAGCAAAACTTCGTCGTTACTGTTAGGGTTCAATGGAACAAGCCATAAGTTATCAGATGGAACCCAACTAATACCGCTCATATTAAAGTCTCCTAATACGAGAAAGGTATCAGAAATATTATTAATAACTGTTTGGTTTAGTTTAGCAAGAAAATTAGAAAGTTGTGAGGAAAAAGATCGGCCTAAGTTTTGTTGGCATAAGTAAATATCACAGATATGCAAGGTTATATTTTTCCTCGTGATACGATTTTTTAGGCGTATGGATATCCAGAGGTCCTCTGCTGTAGAGTGAAAATTAGGTTGGCAAATAACAGATAATTCTCTGCGAGTAGTGCCCGGTTAAAGCATAGTCTCGGTCGCGGCGCCAAACAATGTACCGATCATCAAAGAACTCAGAACTTAAAACGCCATCCAATAACCAAGTCTCGGTAAGTACTATGACATCATAGGAATTTAGTGACATTTGACGATAAAAAGAATGAGTTTTAGTTCTAAAACCTCGAACGTTCTGATAATATATGTTTAACTTATTATTAATGTTATTAGCCATTGAAAATGTAGTCAATCATTGAATATAAATCGGTATGATACACGAGTATTACAATAACAGCATTCGTTAAACAATAATAGTTGGAATTATTATGTATATTAAGGTACAGTAAAAATATAATTATGCGAGGAAGGTAAGCTTTAAAAAAGTTTGCGCGTGAACGTAAGTCATACGACAGTAAGTAGCAAACAGCGGTGCGAAAGAGCAAGCAATAATGCATGGTGCGTACAAGCGAGAGCGGGTCAAACATATTGGAATGTATTTGGGCTTTGAAGTAAACAGCGCGATTAGAGACGAGTGTCGAAATCGTAGGTGCGTCGAGGTGGTAAACCTTTTGTAAGCAAGTAGTGCGATACTTAAGATCACAAAAAATATAAGCAATTGAAATGTAATAAAGGAATGAAATGTAACTAAGATTAAAAAATTACTTAATAGAAGTAGGAAGCACTTTACACAATCTTGTTTAAATCGGATTCTTTACGTATAATAGCTACTTTACAATTAGCATTTTTCAATATATGGATTTTCCCATGCTTTACCCAAACGAATTCATAATATTTCTCCTTGGCCATGGTCTTAACTTTACTTAATAGCTTCTTATACTCAACGCTCAGGTGATCATTCACATATATACGCTGAGATGTGCTCTGAAACCCGATGTGGGATGTAGATAGGTCCTTAACGGCACGTGCAGCTGCGATAAAATCTTCTTTAACATACCGGTTCAAAAAACTCACAATGATAAGTTTTTCGTTGGAATTGAAAATAGGCGCCCTTGAGATATAATTCACCTGTGATTTAGGGCAGTTGTAATTGACTTTCCGGCCAATCGCTTCAATAATCGAAAAAAGATTTTCATCTTTTCTGATAGGAACTCCTTTGATTTCAACGTTGTTTAATCGGGATCGCTGTTCATACTTTGCGAGTTCGAACCTGGATTTCTCTAAATCAGTCTGCAAACAACTTACTGTTTCCTGAAGCTTGTCAAGTTCCGATGCTTTTGCTTCAACCTCCGCTATTCTGGTGTCAAATTCATCGAGCCTTCCGCTAGTGCCCTCACAAGTAATTTTTAGCTCGGCTAACTCGTCCTTGATTACTCGAATATCATCAACCAGAGTCGGCAAATTGAGCAGCTGGCGCTTCATATCCCGAATTTCACTCAATATGGTTTCGAGGGAGGCTGGTTCAGGAGCAACCAGAGCTGGTGATGACGTTCGACAGGTGGGGCACTTCCATTGCGCCATTCTGCTGGCACCGAGCTTTCTCCATCCGGCTTCGGATATATTAGCACATCCGAAATCCAGATGTTTCTTGCAGCTCCCACATTGGACTCCGTCATTGAACTGCACATTGCAGGCTGCGCAAGTTTTCATTGTTGAAACTCAAGATAAAACAAATTACAATTAAAAACAAAACTAGCAAAGTTTGAACTTGGTGTAAAAGTTAAAAAAGGTTGACGATCTATTATTTCGAGCAACGCGTACTGTACTTATGAATGTCCACAGTCGAGTGTGTTATATTGGCTAAGCTTGTTTTGAGAGTAGTTTGTGAGCGCGTTATCTGTGGTTTTCAACTTGAAGTGTAAGTAAACACTTCTCAAATGAAAGTAGAACATTAATAAACAAACCCTAATAATTTATCCACTTCCTATGTCCTGGGCAAAAAATATGGTGATACTTGAGAAGTGGATGGCTTGATTAGGTTTCTTGGTTGAATGTTAAATGTATAGTAAATATTTGTATAGAATATTAGGAACAACTAAAAGTGGAAAAATAAAAAACTTTTTGCAAAAAAAACCGATTTCAAAAAAACAAAAAAGTAAAAAATAAAATCATACAAACAAATGTCCATGTCATTTTCAGAAATAATTTTTCTTCTGTAATATTTTTATAACTTTTTTGTTTTTTTGAAGTCGGCTTGTTTAGAAAAACATACAAATATTAACTACTAGCAGTTTCCAGCGGCTTCACCCGGTACAACTCGAAAATTATCCCACGGGAAGATTAAATCGGGATAAAATTATCCCATGTGTTAATCCAGGTTATAAACTATCTGTGTACCAAATTTTATCCAAATCCGTTCAGTACTTTTTGGGTAAAAGAGTAGGTAACAAACATCCATCCATCCATACTTACAAACTTTCACGTTAATAATATTAATATGATGAATTCAACCAAGAAACCCTAACCCTTAACCATCAAAATTCCCTCATTATATATAGCTTTCAACTCCAATGATTTTCTGCATCTCTATTATAGCGTCGCGATATGTAATTGTAAGGATTTTCATATAAATATTCAATAAACTCTTCAAAAGACATCATGAAAATCGGATAAAAATACGCGTGTTTTGGTTAAAAGTCCCTTGAGGGAGCTTCAAGGTAGATCGCGACGTACCTTATATTTTGACAGTTGGTTCCTCAACTCGAACTCACCTCGAGTGAGGAAACTGTTTGAGGTGAGGAGTCAAATTGTAACTATGAATGTGAAAACACCTCACTGAGGTTGAGTCGAGTCGAGTAAATCATGAGGTTTTGATTATGAATATGGGTGTTAGTTTTATTAAAAAATAATATTACAATATAATATGAGATGAGGCGCCTTTTATTTTCTCATAGAGAGTGATGAAAAGCAGAGTGTATCACTTGGGCGTAAAATATATTTTTGGCTCGGGCGACGTACTTTGAATCCCTCGCTACGTTCAGGATTCTACTAAAAATATTATTTTGCTCCCTTATGATACAATCTACTAATATACTACACCTGCTTGGAAAGTACCTTGATACTTTATCAAAGGACATCATCTACATTTCATACAGTTTTGGTCCAAAAGTAAAAGTGCCGGCCAAATAAAAAAAGTGTTTTATTCTGATAGAACTCGTCCGCCTTAGAATTTCTTTATATGACACCAAAGCTGTAGCATCACTATACTTGGTATTATTTGAGTTCTAAAAATCTTCTATATATATAAAAGGAGAACTGACTGGGTGACATATCAACGTACAGCCGAAACTACTGGGGCTAGGAATGTGAAATTTTGCACATGGCTTCCTATTATTACGTAGGGGAGCACTAAGAAGGGGTTTTTGGAAATTTAACCTTTAAGGGGGTGAAAAAGGGATGAAAGTTTGTATGGAAAATCGTCACTTTTGTAGTTGAACCGACATCCACGCGGGCGAAGCCGTGGGCAAAGTGCTAGTACTGTATAAAGCTCAATTACCACTGACTCACTGATTGACAGAATTGTTCTCCCAGATGGTGTATGGGGAGGTGGGTATATTTTGACAGATTCGTAAACAAGTAACTCTCGTGAGTATGGGAAAAGTGCCAAACCCCCCCCCTTTCCCCCCCTTTCTACCCCCTCCCTATCGTATCTCGGAAACAAAGAGACTTTACGTGTTTTTTTTTAGGGATTCGTATAGAGGAAGCTCAGGGAAGTAAAAACCATTTTTCAATATTGACCCCCTTGCCCCCCTTCACCCCCCCTTTAGGCGGATTTTGGAAGTTAAGACTTAGAACATTTTTTTTTCAGATTCATTAAAATGGGCAATGCGTTAGTCGAAATCATTTTTCAAAGCTCCCTACTCTCCCCCCTTCACCACACCCTCCCCCCCTCTTCACCCCTTTTTTTAACTCATGTTCTGTTTTGTTTACGGATTCGTATAGAGGAGGCTCGGGAAAGTAAAAACCATTTTTCAAAATTGACCCCCTTGCCCCCTTCTCCCCCCCTTTAGGCGGATCTCGGAAGTTAAGAGACTTGGGACATTTTTTTTTCAAATTCATTGAAAGGGGCCATGCGTTAGTCGAAATCATTTTTCAAAGCTCCTCCTAGAATGTACACATTTAACACAATTCATACAGTTTTGGTCCAAAAGTAAAAGTGCCGGCCAAATAAAAAAAGTGTTTTATTCTGTTAGAACTCGTCCGCCTTAGAATTTCTTTATATGACACCAAAGCTGTAGCATCACTATACTTGGTATTATTTCAGTTCTAAAAATCCGTCTTTCATACATTTCGAGTAAACTACTAACTGTAACAAATGAAGTTATCTTGCCAGAACATGATGTTATAAATATTTTTTTGAACACGATATACTTATTGTCGTTTACACTGCATACCCAAAAATACCAGGAGTACCTACAACCAATAGAAAACTAATGTTGAAACTAGACGAGGGTTATTATTTTTTGTAATAGGGTATTTCACCCAAAAAATCTAATTAGTCCGTCTGTTAGATTATCGAAAAATATTAGATACGTGTTTTTTGGTTTCTAAAATAAATAAAAATTGACGGAAATAAAACGTGTCAAAGATCATGAGAGGGGGCTTTTGACATCACTTTGTGAGTAAAAACGTACTAACCTTGTGACGTCACACGACTTGACACGACTTTTCGAAGCACTGTATCGTCTTCATCTTTTGTTTACGTGAAAAAAGAAAAAATACGTGTCCTTTATTTTTTGAAAATCCATCTGACGGACTAATTAGATTTTTTTGGTGAAATACCCTATTAAAACAATGGCCGGGCCTACAAAAGATAAGCAGGTAGATACAAGAAAAATAGCCTTTAAACCATACCTACTCTAAAAAGCTTATTTTATTCACGCAAAACAGTGAATAAAAAGCTTATTTTATTCACGCAAAACAGTGAATAAAATGGCCTTTTATTCACTGTTTTGTTTTTATTCACTATTTTGGTGTTTGAATTTGGAACACAAAAATATATCCGGTCTCTATTTCAATATTTTCAATGCTTACACGAACTCCTTGCGCTAAGATTCGAAATTCAAAACTCTTTGGTGCAAATCAATTCTCGAGATTTGATTGGTCGATATATTTGCGACAAGGAGTTTGGCATTAGATTAAAAACTGTTTTGTGTTCTTTGCTGCCTTTATAGAAAAAAAAAAAATAGTGAATTGGCGCCATTTCAAATACATACCTACTGTGAATTGTACGGACACAATTTCTATTTTCGCTTAAAGTATAGTATGCAACTACTTTACGTTCTTATGTTGTTTTTGTTATCATCTTTGTTAAGTTTTAATATTTTCTGTTACGTTTTGGTCTTTGTTATTGACTGTTACGTGTCCGTGTGGGTAATAAACACGACTCATGGAAGACTGTATCTTGTGTCGTGAGCCGACAGAGAATCGGCGAAGATATGAATGGACTTCCAGAGAAAGGGATCATCTTGATATCGCCCAAATAGTGATTGAAGAATTGATAGATAGACAGGTAAGATCACAGTCATTTTAAATACGATTATATGTAATATTTTTGGATTAAGCATTTGAAAATACGTTCATTTGATAATGAAAACGATTTTTTTCTTTTCAGTTGGAACGTACTGAGTTCATTTGCCGACCATGTTGGCAAAGAACAGAAAGAAGGTACCGGCGACGTATTCGAGATGTTGAAGAGCAAGTTGGCCAAGAAGATAATCAACCCGTAAATACAAATCCAATACCTACTTCGTTGGATTTGTCGTGTCTACTTCGCGCACCAAATACGTCAAATAGTTGTTTATTCCAACATTGTGTAAATGAATCTCGCCGTCGTATTCCCGAAAACATCACTCTTCGCATGCTGTGCCGATATATTTATTTTATACCCGAAAGTGCACGTGTATGCAGTGAACATTTGGAGCAAAATCTGTGGCATTTACTGCCATTGCAAGACAATGCATCTACGGAATTCACTGCTGCACAGATAAGTAGTATTGTTTCAATTCTACAAAGACATATTACTCAAGATATTATTGATTTTGAACAATACGAAAATATGACACCAGACGAGTTTTATAACTGGATAGGTTTAAGTCAAAATGAGTTTGCGGAATTACTGGAGGACTTACCAAGGTTGAGATCTTTTGGAAGATTTCGTGCACTTAAATCTTGGGTTTGATCACATGACTCGTGAAGACGTAGTACAACGGAACGTGACACTGCCCAACAATCTGTTCGGGAACCCCTTGAGTCCAGAAGCAGAAAGAAAAGCAATAACTATTGTTGATGGTACCTAAGTGTACTTGCAAAAAAGTGGCAATTATTTTTTTCAACGTGAGTCTTATAGCCATCACAAGTACAGAAATCTCCTCAAACCGTTCGTCTTGGTTTCTTGCGATGGACATATTATATCGACGTAATTGGACCATACGCTGCTGTTACATCTGACGCGGATATCATGAATGGCTTAGTAAATAATACGGACAGTACATTCCACTGGTTTTATAGGAGTGGCGATGTTTTTATTTTAGACCGTGGATTTCGCGACTCAGTAGAAAATCTCGAGTCTTGCGGTTATGTAACACATATGCCAGAAACTAAGTATCCAAATGGAACTCAATTAACGACGGATCAGGCAAATAAATCAAGATTAATTACGATCTGCCGTTGGGTAGTGGAAGTGATCAACGGCAGATTCAAGAGAGATTTTCGACTACTACGGAACGTGTACAATAATAGAGCGCTGAGAAGCATGTTCGATTATTTTAAGATTGCAGCAGCAATATTAAATCATTTTCATGTTTTAATTGAGGACAATCCACATATTACAAGCATGTTGGAGGTTATCCATGAAAGGATAAATATGCCAAACAGATTGGCAGCACTCGTAGAACGGCACAACTACAACCGCAGACGTGCTCAATTCAGGGCGATTACAGCGGATATGGAAGAGTTCTCTGAATTTCCAAGGATGACCGAGCATGAGCTGTTTTTATTCGCGCTTGGGGTATACCAATTAAAACAAGCGAAGAGCTATTATGGCGAACATATCCTCGAAAACGGATCTTTTACAATTGAGCTTAGCAATGATTTGCCAGGCGAGCACCTGACGGAGTTGCAGGAGCAGGGAAATGATTTGTGGATGATTCGTGGGCGATTGCAATCCCGGCATGTCAGAGCAAGACAATATTATACGTATATTGTAGTGGACAAAACGTTATCGGGAAGACAAGCCATCGCTCACTACTATTGTACGTGCGTCATAGGAAAAAGAACCATTGGGTGCTGTTCTCATATAATGTGTATTATATGGTATATGAGCTATGCTCGACATTTACAAAATATAGCTCCACCAGCTTTGGGATTAGAGAATATCATTGTTATGCCAGATGATTTTGATACAATTGTTTAATAATAATATCGATTATGTTATATTAAAATAATTCAAAGCTATTATTGTAATGCATTACATTAAACATATAAAATCTATTCTTATTTTATTACAACCCCCCAAACAAACTAGGGACTCATTTTCATTTTCAAATATCTTTATTTAACATAATAACAGTAACAAAATGCACTTATCCTAAGCTACATTAACACACTAAAAAGAAAACACTTTATTAGGCTAGCAATTCGCCTTTCAAAGCTTACAAATGCTAGTTTGGTTAAGACCGATAATAACATAAACTTAACACACGATTTATAAGGGTAAATGTGAAGACAATTTGTAAATTATTTAGTTAATCACAATTTACTGCTTGCATGTAGGTAAATCGAAAAGTATCTGATCACGCAGTCCGTGGTATGAACAAGCAAACGCGTGACCAGTCAACGTTCAGCGGACGGAGCTTCCCTGCCGCCCGCGCTCCAGCGTATAAGCGACCGGGGACGGGACGGCAGCGAGCCTCTCGGGGGTCAACTCGCTGGTCGGTCCTCAGTTGGTGGGAACAAAAGATAGTGATGGGGCAGGCGATACGTGCCATAACCGTCGACATACGGTATCTTGTCAACAGTTGACGAACATGTATTAGAAATTAAGGGGTTAATAGTATGGGCACGCCACGATAGTGGCGGTAAGTCCCCTCTTTGAGGAGTGGCTGGAGAGGCGCCACGGCGCCCTCACCTACCGTCTGACGCAGGTCCTCACCGGACACGGGTGTTTCGGGAGGTACCTGTACCGAATCAGGCGGGAGGAAACGCCCGGATGCTTCCACTGCGAGGATCGACCGGAGGACACGGTGGAGCACACTGTGGAGGCGTGCCCTGCTTGGGCGGAGCCCCGCCGTGTTCTCGTAGCGGCGATCGGCGGCGGCGACCTCTCGCGCCCGGCCCTGGTGCAAGCCATGGTCCGGGGCGAAGAGGAATGGGACGCCGTCGCCTCCTTCTGCGAAGCAGTGATGCTAGCGAAGGAGGTGGCGGATCGAGAGAGGGAGAGAACCTCTCAACGTCCCAGCCGCCGCGGAAGGCGCTCCGGGCGTCGGGGGTCACGCGATGACCTCCGGCCACCGTAGACGCGGGCCTGTGGACGGTGAGTAACGGGCTAGCTCGCCGTCCGGCCGTCGTCATGACGGCAACAGACCGTGTCGGCGGCGCCTACGTGTTCCACGCGCGCCTCAAAGAGATGTCAGCAACGAGGGGCCCGCAAGGGCCGACGCCCGTCGGGGCTGTGGATATCGAAAGGTTACCGCGGCTCCGACACAAGGGCGAAGAAGAAGGAACATGGGTTTGGTTTTTAGTCAGTAGAAGTCTGACACTCCCCTTCGCTCTGCCCAAGAGCGGGGGGGGTTATTCGATGATTTTCCACCCACCAAAAAAAAAAAAAAAAAAAAAAAGGGGTTAATAGTATTTGTTTTATTTTTTTATAGAATCTTAATGAAACTTTGATGATATAATTGAATAGTAAGGGCAGTTTAATGATTTTATGGAATTTACGAAGATTTGTTTTAAATTTGGTTAGAAAAGATATTTTTATTGCTTTATTTTGTATTATTTGGAGTAGGTGATGGTTGGAAAGACACGTGCCACTCCAAACAGGACAGGCGTAAGTTATACACGGACGGACAAGTGTAGTATAAATTCTTAATTTAGTACCGCTACTTAATTTGCTTTTACGGTTCATAATAGGGTTTAAAGCACCTAGGGCTTGGGCACCCTTCAAACGCAAGTCGGCAATATGTTTGGACCAGTTTAGACGGTTGTCCATTCTGACCCCAAGATAACGCACACTTGCCTTCCAAGGTACTCTATGGCCTGCTATTTTCAAGGTTTTTGTGGGGGGTTGCCTGGCACGAGAGAAAAATATTGCTTCAGTCTTGCCCTCATTTATTTTTAGTTTCCATTTTTTGAAATAGTCCTGGAGTAGATCTATGGAATATTGTAGACGACCTATGATCAAGTCAACATCGTTCGAAGACGTATAAGAAGCTGTATCGTCAGCGAAGCACGCTAATTTCGTTCGAGGTTGAATAGGAATATCATTTACAAAAATGAGAAACAAATAGGGCCCCAGAATCGAACCCTGCGGAATGCCAGCTGGGATCTTGTGAGGTGAAGAAAAGATGTTACCGATATATACCTGGAATTTCCGATCCGCAAGGTATGACTGTATAAGTCTAATGAGGGGTTTAGGGACCCCAAGAGTGAGCAACTTGTGAAGCAGGCCTTCGTGCCAGACAGTGTCGAAAGCTTTTTCGATATCCAGCAGAAACATACCTGTGGACTGCTTGAGATTTTGGTGATGGGAAATGTGCTCGCACACTCTAGCCAGTTGTTGGGTAGTTGAGTGAGTAGCACGAAAACCAAACTGCTCATGGATCAGAAACTGCTCCGTAGCATGTAATAGCCTTGCATAAATGACTGACTCAAACATTTTGCCAGTAGAAGGTAGCAAACTTATAGGGCGGTAATTAATAGGTAAGGTATTGTCTTTTCCTGGTTTTTTAAGAGGTATTATTTTAGCTGTTTTCCAGATCTTTGGGAAATAACCAAGGCCAAAGCAGCCATTAAAAATTTTAGTTATATAAACTATCGCTTTTTGAGGCAAGTTCTTTAACAGCGAATTATGAATCTCGTCATGACTTGCAGACTTACGAGATTTAAGCCTAGTCAGGGTTTTGCGGATCTCAAAAGGCCTGACCGGCTTTATTAAGCCAGGAGCAAAAGTAGAATCATTATGACTATTTAAGACCGACATGGACTTCGACACCTCAGCCTTGAGTTCAGAGTCACTAACCCAGTTGGTGGTAAGGTTCATATTGTCATAAAAGGCTTTAGCCAAAGAGTTACATTGTTCAGCCGTAGTAGTCGTCAGAGAACCATCCGATAGTTTAAGAGGGACTAAGGTCCATAACAAAATGAAATGTTCTGTTATGGAACCTAGTCCGTAGTTTGTTAGTGTGGTAATTCATTTAAGCGAAAATATTATGGTACCTCATTGTTTTCGTTAATTCATTTGACTCCCTGCCTGCGTCGGTTTTTCTGAGTTCATATAACGCTAATATATTTAAGTCGCGAGTAAACAGGCTTCTTCTGGGTAAGCTCGTTACATTTCGACATCATCTCTGCCCATAAGGCAAGATTGAGGTTAAGAGCAAGCCCATTTATAATTAAAAAAAAAAAAAAAAATTGAAAAATGTATGAAAAATCAGATTTTTTTAACATGAATACCACCGAGTATATTGGTGGTTTTAATTTAGGCACACTCACAACATAGTTTGTCGACATTTTCACAGTCACAGTCACAGCGCTTAAAGTTTATCTCAATCTGCAAAGTCCACTAAGAAAATAATTGCGAGATAACTAACTGAAAAATATTCTGAGCCCATAACCTATAATAAAACGAGCGTGTTGCGATTCGAAAAGAACTGAACTATATTTGAAATCATAGACACGGATACAGATATTCTATTATAGAGTATAAACTATGACAATAGAGTAATAGAGTGATTATTTTAGATACATTTTAACAATTTTGTTAAAAACTTTAAGCAAACGATGATGATAATGATTAATTAAAATAACTATAATAATATAACTTAATGCTAGAAAAATTGTCATAGTATGTACCTAATTATATCATAAGAGTTATGTATGACTACTGACTTTGTATAATATTACTTAACTAGCTGTGCCCGCGACTTCGTTCGCGTGGTTGTCGAAAACTAAAATGCGTCGCTTAGACAAAAGTACACTGCGTTAACTTACAGACGCTGTATAAAAAAAGGAGAGGGTAATGCAAAGCACAGACTATATATGTTTAATAAACTTTAGATGGATGGATGTTTGTTAATCAACCACGTCAGAGCGGCCGAATGGATCTTGATGAAATTTGAAACAGAGTAGAAGACTGACACTCCGTTCCGCTCTGCCCAAAGCGGGAGGGGTTCTACTGACTAAAAACCATTCATATTCCTTCTTAGCCCTTGTGCCGAGAGCGCGAAATCTCTTTCGAACAACCCGCAGCCCCGACGGGACCCGCAGCCCTGACGGTTGGTTTAGGTAGCCTGACTTGAGTCTAACAAAATTTGCATTTTAAAGCTTAATATTTCACAAACGAAGGATTCGTTAATCGAAAAAGTGTTTGAGCAAACTAACAATCTTTTTCAAAGACCTATCTAATGACACCCCACACTATGGGCTTCGCAAGAAAAAAACCTCCCCTTTTTTATGTGTACGTACAAATGAACAACGGCATCTATCGAAGACGAAGATAAACTGCTAAAATTGAATGCATGGAAAGTGATCAATCACACTATAGGGTTTAGGCTATGTAGACTTTGAAAGCAGTTCCATTTAGACTTCTTACCTACAGAGTACCTTAAGCTATCATAACATTTCTAAAGTTATCTTTGGAAGGCATTTATTAAAAAGTACCATATTTGTTCGAGTTTTAATCGAACACTCAGCGAAAACGCATAATTGCATCGAATGCAAGTATGCGCGTTCGCTCGTTCACCTAAATGTGGGCCAGTTCGCGATTAGATCTCATTAGAGACACCTCGTACTCAACCATTACCATTTTCCATTACTATTTACCATAACCATTTACCATTACTTTTACCAGTTGTGTTGTCTTAATTATAAGTGTTTTAGTGATTTAATATATAGCTATTTCACATACAATACGAGACTTTAACTTCTACCATAAACCACATACTACCAATACGGAAAAGGAGTGTCGGGTCACCATAGCGCCCACACTACTTTTTACATGGTCCTTCGAGCATTTAATTACCAGTGACTACCAAGTGAAACAGTGCCACACGAACCAGAAGATCGCTGCAATTTGAAGAAACTGAGATTGCAGAGGCGGTTAGTTGGAGCACATAAGGTCAGATCGAACCATTTATTTATACTTACCTACCATTACCAAATATATTTAAAAACAACTTAAAACATGGATTCCGATTCTCTGTTCATGAACCAAACTGAACTCTATGAAATCCTGAACAAGTTTTTGACCAATCTTAAAAAAGATGGATCTGAGAGGAAGACCATCGATAATTACAAACGCAAGGCTAGCATGTTAGAAGCATACTGGCACGATTACCAGGAAAACCATAAGAAAATATGCGAGTTTGCAAATTACGACCATATTTACTTCAAAAAGGGTTGTTTCGAAACAGCCCAGGGAGTGTATTTGAAAATTAAGGAAATTTTAGACAAAACCATGGCGCAGCTAGGTGTGACGCAGCTGAAAGACGAAAGTCCCCGCATACACAAAGCGGAAGAGGTTCAACCATTACCAGGTAACCGGGCTAGGCAACAGCTAGGCGCAGACCAGGAAGGAGAAGCGGAGCAGCCCCAACCAGGTATGTCGTCGTCCCGCTATGAGGAGTTCTCACGGCGAGACACTTTTCCTTATATAGATAGAGACTCCAGCAAGCTAAACGGGTTGATAATGAAGCAAAATATCAATTTCAAAGCGTTTATGAGAACCGTGAGTAATATCGACGTGGATAGCTTTGAGAATCAATGGCAATTCGAGCACGCTCTTAAATCACTGAATAGCCGATGGGGGGAGATCGACAAACTTCATTGGGAAATTGAAGGTGAGGATGGAGGCGACGATATTACGTACCAAAGCGAATTCTGCAAGCACGAGGAAAAGTACAACGAGCTGACAAACGACATCAACCAAAAGATGTGGGCAGTAAGGCACCGTGAAAAATTAGCTCCGAAAATGGACATCCCCGTGTTCAATGGGACTTATAACCAATGGGTTCCGTTCAAAGACTTGTTTAGCGAAGCAGTCGATAAAAACCCGTCAATGTCTAATGCACAAAAAATGCAGGTTCTTAAAAGTAAGGTAACTAGAGAAGCAGAGCGTCTGATTCACCATTTACAGATTAGCTCCGACAATTACCATGTATGTTGGAAGATTTTAAACCACAGGTATGGCAATAAGAAATTAATTTTCACAACCCATATTAAAATACTGCTCGGACTTCCCAACATACAACAACAGTCGCTAAGCACGATTAAGAAGCTGCATGACACAACCAAGGAGACGTTGCACGCTATACAGAATCTGGGAGTAGATATAACAACTTGGGATCCACTTTTAGTGCACCTCTTAGCGCAAAAGCTAGATGACGATACCTTCACCGATTATATAGAGTCGGTCAAAAATCCTAGGGAGCTACCCGAATTGCAAGAGTTCCTGGAATTTTTGGAAACGAAATTCACAGCCTTAGAAGCTTCTCGTCGCAAGCAGGAACCAACTAACCAAAATACCACGCCGCATCAATCAAACAAGTACCATAACCCAAACCAGAAGAAAAGTTTTCATAAAAACAATAACCATCAATCAGGTAACAAAGACAATTCAAAGTCTAGCATGAACGCGTTACATGTGTCGCAATCAATGACCTGTGCATTGTGCAATTCAGAGCACGGATTGTGGCGTTGCCCTGATTTTTTACAAATGACGCATGAGCAAAAGGCAAATAAAATTGAGCAACTAAATTATTGTCAAAACTGTCTATGCAGTCATAACAACAAACCATGTCAATCGAGCAAACGGTGTCGTAAATGCTTAGGCACGCACAACACACTTCTTCACGAAGCATTTGCAAAACAAAGTCCAACTTCGTCAGCAGATAACACCACCAACAAGAGTGTTGCAACCAAAAAATCATCTAGGTCATCTCACGTATCTTGGGATGACATGTCTGAAGTACTTTTAGCAACCGCTATTATAAAAGTTAATGGAGCAGATGGAACACAGCACAAGATGAGAGCATTAGTTGACCAGGGTTCTCAACTGTCGTTAATCACCGGAAACGCAGCGCAAACATTGGGATTAAAGAGGGATCACTTCAAAGGTCAAATTTATGGTGTTGGTGAAAAAGAAAACAATGCGAAGGGAATGTTACAGGTAACACTACAGTCTACAAATAGTGATTTTACTTGTGACACCAACGTTATTGTTATGAACAATTTGATTAAGCGACTACCAAACAACACGTTTACCAAACCAACATCGTGGAACCATATCCAAGGAATACAATTGGCTGATCCAGAGTACCATATAAGCAGACCTGTAGATATACTTCTCGGCGCAAATGTTTACAGCAAAATAATGCTAGGAGGAATCTTAAGAGGGGACGACGACAAGCAACCAATCGCTCAACAGACGCAACTAGGATGGCTACTCTGTGGTTCTATGAAACCGTACTACCATTGCAACGTGACTCTCAACAACACAGAAGACCTTCTGAAATATTGGGAGAACGAAGATATTAACCAGAAGATAGACATGACCAATGATGACCATGAATGTCTTCAGTTCTTTATCAAGACCACCAAGAGACTTGAGGACGGAAGATATGAAGTCCGACTACCCCTAAAACCGGACTACATTGACAAGTTGGGTCAAACCAAACCTCAAGCATTAGCTCAATTTAGAAATTTAGAAAAGAAATTTGAGAAAAGCAGCGAAATGAAATCAGAATACAAAAAATTCATGGACGAATATTTTGCATTAAACCACATGACACCATGCAGTACCAACCAGACGCCCGAATGCTACTTACCACACCATGCAGTCATCCGGGCTGAATCTACCACTACCAAACTGAGGGTAGTTTTCAACGCCTCAGCAAAGTCCTCATCAGGATACAGTCTAAACGACGTCATGTTCAGGGGTCCAAACATACAGAAGGATCTCCAAGAACTTATCCTGAAATGGAGGCAATTTCAATTTGTTTACACTTCCGACATCGAGAAGATGTATAGAATGATCCGAGTGCACCAAGAAGATCAAGCTTACCAAAAGGTACTATGGCGCGAATCAAAAAACCAACCAATACAATCGTTTCAACTCGTCACGCTAACATACGGAACCAAACCAGCAGGCTTCTTAGCGATGATGTGTTTAAAACAACTAGCATCTGATGAACGGCAAAAATATCCTGACGCAGCAAAAGAATTGGAAGAAAGTTTTTATATGGATGATTTTTGCGGAGGGCGTCATTCAATGGAAGCAGCAGACAAACTGAAATCCGATCTAATAAAATTATGCCGATTGGGAGGATTCAACCTAAGAAAATGGACTTCGAATAAACCAGAGCTGTTAACCGATTTGGAGAGAGAGCAATGTGAGCAGTCAACATACGAGTTCAAGCAGACCGATTCTACCAAAACATTGGGTCTCCGTTGGACTCCACAGAGAGATAATTTTACCTTTAACTCAAAAATAGAACCAGAATCAACTGCAACTATTACCAAAAGAGCTCTACTTTCCGACATTTCCAAGCTGTTCGATCCATTAGGGTGGTTAACCCCCCTGAGCACTACCATGAAACTCCTGTTCCAAAATGTCTGGTTATCAAACATAAAATGGGACGACGCCCTACCAGAGGCAATGAACTCAGAATGGTCTACATTAAAGCGAGAACTTCCGGACATAAACACCATAAAAATCAAGAGATGGTTAGGTATGGGAGAAAACCAACATATTGAATTGTACGGTTTCTGCGACGCCTCTAATAAAGCATACGCTTGTGTCATCTATTGCAAAGTAACAAACCAAGAAGGGACAACCATTACATTAGTTGCGGGGAAGGCCAGGTTGGCACCCATAAGTAAAGTCTTATCTATACCGAGACTTGAGCTAATGGGCGCACATCTGTTAGCCCAGCTAATGCAAAAAGTTCAAAGCTGCTTATCAGATTACCCCACTGATGTCTACTGCTGGACCGATTCAACTGCAGTACTAGGGTGGATATAAGGAGATCCAGCCCGATGGAAACCATTCGTAGCAAATCGGGTAACAACAATAACCAAAACCATACCATCAAAACATTGGCAATATGTGAAGACGACAGATAATCCAGCGGACTGTGCAAGTCGTGGTTTGACTGTCAAGCAACTCAAAGACCACAAGTTATGGTGGCAAGGGCCGTCATGGCTGCCATCATATACAAACCAAGAAAACCACCATACCATTTTTGAGACGAATTTAGAAGTAAAGCCGTCCGTACTAAACCAAATCAACACGGTAGTTACTGAACAACCAACAAAATCGCTGACTACTACAATTATTAATGACTTAATAAATAAACACAGCTCCATTACAAAAATCGTACGTATTTTTGCGTGGATTTTGCGAATAACTACTTTGAATAAACAACTACACCGACCATACCTCGAATTACACGAGCTTCGTCACGCCAAACAGCTGATAATCAAAAACGTTCAGCAAGCAGAATTCGCAAATGACCTAGAAGCATTACACAAACACGGAAGAGTGCACTGCAAAAGCAAGATTTTGAGTCTAAACCCAACCATAGATGAACATGGAATGTTACGTGTGGGTGGGCGATTGGAAAATGCCCACATGACTCCGGAGATGAAACATCCCATCATCTTACCTCACAACCATCAGCTTACCACGTTACTCATCGATCAAGCTCATAAACTGACTTTGCACGGCGGAGCGCGCTTAACGTTGGCAAATCTACGACAACAGTGCTGGATTATAGGCGGATATATGGCTACAAAAAAGTTTATAAGAAAATATGTCATATGCAGAAAGCAAAATCCCATGCGGCAGCACCAGCTCATGGGCGATTTACCAGAACCAAGAGTGAATCCAGAACATGCATTTTATCACTGCGGCGTAGACTACACAGGCTTCGTAGAGGTGAAAGCAAACAAAGGACGGGGTATCAAAACCACAAAGGGGTACATAGCTGTTTTTGTATGTATGGTCACGAAAGCGGTCCACCTAGAACTTGTGTCAGACCTAAGCAGCTCCGCCTTTTTGGCAGCTCTTACCAGAATGGCAGCCAGAAAAGGGGCGCCACGACATATGTATAGTGACAACGGCACTAACTTCGTGGGAGCAAACAGGATGATACAGGAAGAAATTAACCAGCTGCACAAGGGCTTCAGTGAAAGCTTCATAACCGAAATAACGGAGATGGGCATAGAATGGCACTTCAATGTACCTAGCTGGCCCAACGCCGGCGGCTTATGGGAGCGCGCAGTACGCAGTCTAAAACATCATCTGAAGAGGGTCATTGGTCAACAAAGACTAACCTTCGAGGAGTACACTACATTGTTAGCTAAAATAGAAGCGTGCCTCAACTCGCGACCTCTTTGCGCCTTATCTGAGGATCCAGACGATATGAACTTCCTCACACCAGCTCATTTCTTATCGGGAAGACCAGGAACAACTGTTATAGAAACAGAGCAAGATGCCAGAACCAGATGGCATCTAACCAGCAAATTATTCCAAGATCTTTGGAAACGATGGAAGACCGAATACTTGACACAACTTTCATCAAGAGGAAAATGGATGAACCCACAAAAAAATATCGAAATTGGAGATCTAGTGGTGATTCATGATGAAAATCTGCCTCCCGGAAAATGGGCTCTTGGACGTGTGGTCGACACACACCCAGGAAATGATGGCCTTACCAGAGCGGTTTCGTTAAAAACCAAAAACGGAATCATGAAACGCCCTATTGTGAAACTCTCCGTTTTGCCTGTTAATCAAAATAATGTGACGACACCAAAACCAACAGATACAAAGCAAACAACCAGATTGCCACAAAGGAAAGGAAAACCGAAACCAAATATTGCAACCATAGCAACTGTTCTCCTGTGTTTCTTAATGCAGATTTTTCCATCTTACGCTTTACATGACGTCAAACCGTTTCCAAACAACCAAACGCTTTATTTTGACCCTATTTCAAAGGTGCAATTGATCAGGGATAAATGGACATTAGTCATGTATTACGATATGGGACCCTATTGGACAGGCATAACCACCTATAACAAAATAGCAAATTATCAAGAACAATTGTGTACAACCATTGAAACACAAAGCCATTGTAATATGATAGTGCAGCAAGCCCGACACGAATACCAGGAACTCGAATACTACAACGAACTTTTGCTAACACAGCATTTTGATGTCCACGCCAGACAGCGTCGCGTCGCAGGGAATACCGGCCGCCGCCACCGACGAGGTTTAATCAACGGTATCGGGTATCTAGCGAATGACTTATTCGGTGTGTTGGACTCACGATTTGCTGACCAGTACGAGAAAGACATTGAAACCATTCACCACAATGAAAAACATCTTTCAAATCTATGGAAAAACCAAACTTCCATAATCGAAGCTGAGTTCAACCTTATGAAGAGGATGGAGACCACTGTAAATAAACAGCACAAGTTAATAAACAAAAAGCTTTTAGAATTGCAAGAAAACGCGAGCACTCTCCAACGCGAAATACAAAACATGTCATACGTCAATGACTTCACAATGTCAGCGATGTCCGGAAACAGCTTGCTGCAAGGATTAAGACGACTTCAAGACACGTTGCTCAATGCACTAACAGACATCTACCATGGTCAAATTAACATACATTTACTGCCACCAACGCAACTTAAACGTGAGCTCCAAACCATTTATGGACAGATGCCAAGCGAACTCACTTTACCAATCACCAATTTAGACACGGATCTTCAGTATCTTTACAAACTACTGAAAGTCAAAGCCAGAGCGACTCAAAAATTTGTCATAATTGAAGTTACTATACCACTAGTATCCAGAGACAATTTCAAATTGTACAAGATAATACCTGTACCGCACCAAACGAACACCATTAAGACCACCATCCTACCGGTCTCCGAATACGTAGCCGTCAATCTAAAGAAGGATTCTTTCTTCAGCATGTCCACACAGGAACTAACGGCATGTCTGCACCACGGAACTACTTACATGTGTCAGCTGCTAAAGCCAATAACAGACCTGCAAAATGACGAAAGTTTTTGCAACAAGAACTCGGCAACAAATAAATGTAAAATAGAAAAAACCAACTGCACCAACGTATGGCTTGAATTACATTTAAGTTCTCAGCATTTTTACTTTTGTTGTGACACCTACACAATAAAAATAATATGTGGCGATCATGTAACAGTTCGTCAGCTGAGCCAAGCCGGAGTCATTACCATAGGTCAAGAGTGCGTCATCAAAGGAAAGGACTTCTCGTTATATTCAATACGGCATCAATCCAACCAAATGAACATTACACCAAGCATTTATGTCCCTGAATTCGACCAAATTAACCACTTGATCAACATCGAAATCCCTGATGAAAGACAGACTGGTGACGACGGAAACCTAACCATATCCATGACCAGTTTGGGGGAAGCGATAGAAGAACTGAAGAAAAGCAATTCAGAAATAGACGATATATCGCCGCATGATATCCACCAATACGCAATATGTTACGTATTGATGACGGTCGGTCTATGCGTAGCAGCAGTCTGGTTGTGGCAGACCAGGCGCTGTCGCCTGTGCTGCAAAACCACAGCTGGGCAGCGTGGCGAGGGATCTCACCGCCAGCAGACGGTGACTCCACCACCCCCGAGACCTCGGCGCCGCAGCGTGAGTTGCTGCAAACAGGAGCTTGCAGCAGCTCCGCTGACACCGAGACCAACCAGAAGACACGAATTATATAGTGAAGTGCTCAGTGCCAGTGATCTTAAAGATAAAAGTGAAACTAGTTTTCGTTTACAAAATTATGCCAAACGCTGGCCTAGCGCGAACTATAGTGCGATCAAACGGGACAAAAATATGAACACAGGCAATGACAATATTGCTTTTACTGTGGAAGACTCACTAGTGTAACCATAAATCGGTGTTATCATTATGTAATAATATTTAAGTAGACCAATAAGCCTTTAATATTTTGTTTATACTTTGTTTTATCATCATTTTGTATACTCACCAGTTAAGATTGCTAGAAACGAATGTATTTAACGTATTTTATAATTTGTACGCACCATTTATTATTTTGTACGCACCATATTATGTATCATTGTGTAGTTTTTAGCTATCATCCCGCATTTCTTCTCGCTCTCGGGAATATGTTCGAGTTTTAATCGAACACTCAGCGAAAACGCATAATTGCATCGAATGCAAGTATGCGCGTTCGCTCGTTCACCTAAATGTGGGCCAGTTCGCGATTAGATCTCATTAGAGACACCTCGTACTCAACCATTACCATTTACCATTACTATTTACCATAACCATTTACCATTACTTTTACCAGTTGTGTTGTCTTAATTATAAGTGTTTTAGTGATTTAATATATAGCTATTTCACATACAATACGAGACTTTAACTTCTACCATAAACCACATACTACCAATACGGAAAAGGAGTGTCGGGTCACCATAGCGCCCACACTACTTTCTACAATATTCGTTTAATAGATGTCGCTGCATGTCCCATTAATGATCATAATGATAAAGTTCTTCTTGAAAACTATAAATTCAAATATCTTTTGATATACAGCACCGATTACGATGAAACAAAGACTAAGTAATACCCCAAGTTACGTACAATATTTATGTATAAAAGTTACCTACATTAGTTTCGTAAATTTTACGTGATGCTTAGTCATCGAAACAGACAAACAGATAAACAGACAAACAGACAAAAATTCTAAAAATGCTGGAAATGAGTTCTGTTGGTTATACAATAACACCCTGACAATTCCTTTTTTTAATATTTTCAATGTACAAAAATATTTTTTCTACAGATTTATTATATGTATAGATAGATTTATGTTGCCGTGCCCTAGCCGGGTTTCATGTTGGAACCAAATTCATTGTAACAACTTTTAAACACATTAATGCAATAAAAAATTTGAGTTTGAGTTTTGAGTTGAGTTTTATCAATGTATAGAGTACAGATATTTTCTCTAATAAAATTAGATAATATTGTAGTAGACCAATCTGGTATTCAGAAGAGGTGTTTCTGATGTAATCAAAACGTCCGCGGCTGGACGCGAACAACCTGTACTGATATAACTGTACTTTAATGAGAATAGGGCAATCTACCACAAAAATAGAAAATTATAATTATGTTCGTTACAAAATATTTTAGATCTGAAACTGTATCTGGATTCTGGCTCTGGGCTTTCATCAGATGCCATTAGGAAAGCAGCTGGCTGGACCAGTAGGTACTCCTCAAACTTGTGCAAAGTTTGTGGACAAAGATAACTTTGCTCGGTCAATATTAAAGACAAACGGTTCTTTGTGATTTTATAAGGAACAATTAATTACGTAACTTAAAATAGAATTTTGTAATAATTATTTACACATAAAAATTATAAAATATGTATTTAAAGAGATTTTGTGATTATTTATATTAACATTTAAAATGAAATTACTGCCGGAAAATAAAAGACGATCTTTTTTATTTTCCTTTCGTAAATCTGTTTATTTTATTTCACAATCATCTCTGAACATCTACATTGTTATTATATATCTGAAGAATGAAACGACGAAACATAATATAAGATCAAACGAACTTGCAAAAGTGAAGTTCGATCGATATTATATGAGTACGTTTCATTCGAAGATATATACTCCCACCCTCCCTATACCCAAAATGAAAACTTTGAAAAATATCTCTAAAATAATGACAAGCCAACATACAAACTAACCGAAGGTACAGATAAAAAAAAAAAAAAACCCGTGCGAAGTTGCCAGTAGTGTAGTGTATATCTATTTAATAGATATGTTAACACTGTCTCACAGCCACAAGAGGTACGCTGTCACTAATGACGTCTGTCAGTTACGTGATGGCGCCAAGGTAGGACGGTGGAGCGGCCTGGACCGGGGACTTGGTGGTGTTGTGTGAGCCTGTGATATAGTAGTAAACAGTGATAACAACCTATTAGGTCTACCACCAGAGGATACCACAAGTGGCGACGAGGATAAATTTACATATTAATACTTGGGAAAAGTTTGCAAGAAACTGTCCACAATGTTGAAAAAAAAAATTATTATGTTGTTATTTGAGTGTAATTAATACTAATTAATGATTATTGTATGCCACACGTACTGGAATTAAGTATTTCAAGGTAAGGGAAGAGTTCTGTTATTGTTTTATCACAATGGGCTGTTTTACACTATTTTGAAGAGATAGATCACACAGTAATAAATGAATTCTGTGAAGTGAAGTGATACATGGCGTCTAGATATTCAACTTGTTGGTAAGTTATTATGAACTTAAATAAGTATTTAGTAAGTCGGAATTGGCTCAGTTGCCATACAAGGAGAAGAAAAAAAAAGTATTTAGTACTTACTGAACGTCAAACTAGATACTAGGATTCTAGGATTTCAATAGAATAAATACAAGTTGATGACAAATGATTTAATTCATAACACATTGGTTTTAAACTTCACTTATCTGTTATAAGCAGACTGCTGACAATATGTTAAATTCCTATAGCTGTGAACATGTTGACTTACTTCCTAGTAAGACCTTTGGTGCGTATAACCTGCAGAAGTTGTAAATTTATGCTAAAATCACACGCGGATTGAGCCTAGATTATTAGAGCAATCTAGGCTATAATTGCTGATTCTGTCATAAGAAGTTGAAGGCAAAAAAATACGCAATCGGGAAGAAAGGCACCGGAGATCGTCCAATTCATTAATTGTACCACATACCTTGACCAGCGATCCCAAGCGCGCGCAGGCGACGGCCACGTTTCCGCTTTCGGGATGAACAGCTCACAGGTCTTTTCTGGATACACTATGCTGGCCAGCAGTACACAACACACTATCATAGGTCTTGGGGTAGGCTGATAACAGTTTATATAGGTTCAGTTCATGGGTTTTAGGGCGCGATGGGACTAATTTAGCGACACACATAGCATTCGCATCCATACGATCCCAAGGTTAGAGCGAGACTGCCTACGACGGCGCGGCGCGGCAAGGCGCGCGCGCTGCAAGGCACGAGGAAATCACCGAATCAGCGATATATGGCACAGATTAAATAAATTTGAACAGTAAACCAATGCCTTTCAATCGCCATTAGGTGATGTAGAAAAATATAAGAAAAACTATAAGTTACGAAGCGTAACCATTTTCCCCGGCTTGAAAGTTCCTACTTTCGAAACACAAAGGAGAAGTAAATAAAATTGCATATCATCACAACTCTACAAACTACAAGTTATGAGAACTCTAGAGTTGCGACTCTATATTACAAATAAGAATACTTAACTAACTATTCTACGCGGTAACTAAATCTAATACTGCACATTGGTGCACGATAAGACTTATTATTAAGGTAACTAAACTTATTGCGTTGGCAAAGGGCACAACTTTACTACCGGGCGACTCTGAAGGATCCCGCTTTGAGTCTGGACTGATGCGACTCTACAAACTCCGTTTTTATCTGGAAATATTTCGTGAATTACTCCTAACGGCCAATGCAGAGGCATCACATTGTCCTGCATGGAGACGACAACCATACCGACCCGTATTGGATTGGCAGGAGTGTTCCATTTTTGTTTGGATTGTAGGGTGTGCAAGTACTCTTGGCGCCACCGCTTCCAAAAAGATTGAACCATCTGATCAGTCAATTCATATCGCGAAATAAGATGTAACCGCGTTTCATTGACTTCGCGAGCGGGAAGAAATAAAAGAGGTTTCGTATGCAAGAAGTGCGTCGGTGATAATGAAGTGGGCTCTGACGGATCTGAGCTGATCGCATACAGAGGCCTCGAGTTTAGTAAAGCTTCTACTTGAGTTAGCATAGTGTTAAACTCGTCAAAGCTAAGAATTTGCTGACCGATGACTTTGTAGAGATGCGTTTTGACACTCTTCACTTCACTTTCCCAACAACCACCAAAATGTGGAGCTCTACAGGGAATGTTTTTGAGTGTGATTCGATGCTCTGCAAGTTCTCTTTCCCACAAGGGGTGATACTCTTTAGCCAAGAATTGGTAGAGATCTCGGAGATAGGATTTGGCTCCAATAAAATTGGTAGCATTATCCGTGTACAGACACTGAACCGGACCTCTACGCGCCAGGAAGCGTTTCAACGCAGACAGAAAGCTCGCAGTGCTAAGATCTGAGGCAATCTCAAGATGCAGAGCGCGAGTTGTCAAACATGTAAAAAGGCAGATGTACGCTTTCCTGGCCCTCTGGCCTCTAGCACGCACCGACGTGACCAAGAAGGGTCCCGCGTAGTCGCAACCTGTATGAGAGAAAGCCTTAGGAGCCGACTCAACGCGACAACGTGGTAAATCCGCCATTATAGGAAAGGTAGGTCGTGGCTTTGCTCGAAAGCAAATGTTACATTTAAAGGTAATGTGACGTGCAATACGTCGCGCGGACAAGATCCAATACTTTTGTCGTAAGAGCGATACGAGCAAGGTTTGACCTGTGTGGAAATTTGTCACATGATAGTGGGAAACTAAAAGTTCTACTATGTGATCTTGACGCGAAAGGAGGATCTGATGACGAGAGTCAAAATCTAGCTCAGAGTTTGCTAGGCGACCTCCAACGTGGATAAGTCCTTCGTGAAGGAAGGGACTTAACCGTTGTACTGGCTTAGAGCACAACTCATTGCGGGCTAAACGATCGAGATCAGATTCAAAGTAAATCCTCTGCACAGATCGCCACACAATAGATTCAGCGAACTCTAAATCAGACGCGGTAACGGGCCCTCGAGGAAGCCGTCTGATGAACTTATAAACTAAGCAAATAGTTTTTAAATATTTAAACCAGGACGAGAACCTGGTAGAGCGAACGTACAAAATGTTGTCAGAAGGAGGACTTCGGTCAGAACATTCGTGCGAGAGAGCAGGTAAAGCCACGGGCTTCATTTCTGGAAGCTCTTGCGACTCGCCTGAAACGAATGGTTTTATCGGTCATTCAGCGCGGGGAAGTTTAAGCCATGGCGGCCCATTTAGCCACAACGGATGATGCACTAATTGGGCAGGCGTTAAACCGCGAGAGAGGCAGTCACTGGGATTTTCAGACCCTTTCACATGGAAGAAGTGATCTGCCGAAAGATTCTCATGAATCTAAGCAATACGATTGGCTACGAAGGTGTGCCATCGATGCGGTGCGGAATGAATCCAACTCAAAGTTACAGTTGAATCCGAAAAAGCTACGACTACCTCAATGGCGTGTCGAGCTGCGAAAAGATTATATACTCGCTTTATCACAGTTGATAAGAGGAGTGCGGCGCATAACTCGAGACGAGCTAGCGAAACGACTTTCAGTGGCGCGACTTTAGATTTCGCACACACCAGCGAGACCACGACACTACCGTCGGGTCTGACAACGTGGGCATAAACCGAACCACCGTAAGCCTTCTCACTAGCGTCGGCAAAACCGACGAGTGAGAGTCTACAGGGTTCTACGACGCCGACATGTCGCAAAATTCAATTCAATTCATTCAGATGATTGGCAGTTCAGATTGAAACTGTTCCCACAGACGAACAATGCGAGGTGGTGGGACGTCATCCCATCCAAGTTTGACAAGCCAAAGCTCTTTGATAAGAAGCTTGGCATATAAAATTATCGGTGCAACGAGGCCTAAAACGTCGAAAAGACGTGCGATGGAAGAAAGAATATTCCGTTTAGTGCAAGTGCGAACATCAGGGTTAACCTGGAATACGAAACAATCCTCGTCAGGGAACCAACGAAGTCCCAGTATTTTCTGGGTCGGATCTTTACTGAGGTCCACGCTCTGTGAAAGTCGTAATGACTCTGGAATAGTCCGAAGAACATCGACACTGTTGCTAGACCACTTCGTCAATTGAAAATCACCGAGAGAGAATATTTTTATTAGTTCACGAGCCGAGTCTATAGCGAGCGCAGTGCTAGGTATAGAACTAACTATGTCATCCATATAAATATCTCGCTGCAAAATGTCCCTGGCGAGAGGTAACTGTGTTCCTTCATCCTGACATAACTGTTGGATAGTGCGAATAGCTATAAAAGGACTACACTTTAAGCCAAAGGGAAGCACCGAAAACTGATAAATTTGAAGTTCTTCTTCCTCGTTAAACCGATATAAGATACGTTGTAGTGAACGATCTTGTGAGCGTATACCTATACGTAGGTACATAGATTTGACATCTGCGGAAATAGCGACACTAAAAAGCCTAAAATTTAATAAAATGTTGAAAAGGTCAGCCTGAAGGACTGGACCTGCGTACAGGATATCATTGAGCGAGGTACCGTTATCTGTACATGCACTGGCGTCTAGGACCACACGCAATTTGGTGGTCACCTTATCCTCTCGAATGACAGCATGGTGAGGAATATAGTATTCCATTTCTCGCTCCTTACAATTTCGTTTGGGCAACATACATTCAGGTACGATATTCTGCACCAAAGAAATATAATTGTTTTTTAGATAATCCCGTATGACGTCATCATAAAGAAGCTTGACGTTAGGAAGTGATTTAAGTTTACGTTCAAGACTATAGAATCTCTTGCGAGCCATATTAAAAGAATTTCCCAATGCTGACGCGTCTGTTTTCAGTGGTAAAGCTGCAACATACTTGCCATTTGGAGCGCGGGTAATTGTGCTACAATAAAACTCTTCACAATGTTTATCATCCACACTCCCAATGGATGAAGCAGTAACATCTTCAATCTCCCAAAACTTACGAAGATCGAAGTTATCGAACGAACTCGCAAAGAAAGACAGAGTGTCAGTTGGAGGTTCGATGATAGGTGCTTCTCCTAGAAGTATGTAGCCGAGCACAGTCTCCAATGCGTCGGGACAACCGGGTACGCTGGTCACGTGACCAGGTCGCAATAACTTAGCGAACAGCTTGACCCCAAGTAACATGTCAATATTACCTGGCACACCCCAGCTGTCATCCGCGAGTAGTTTAGGATCAATATGATTTAATACGGACGTATCTATAGCACCCAGTGGAAGCTGTCCGGTTATTTGATCCAAAACTAAAGCGTCTATTTCATACCTAGGCTGTGAGCAAAACCGAGAGCTGAAAGTAAGATTCACCGAGCCGCGAACGGGCTGCGACGTGCCACCAATACCACGAACGGTAGTTATCGAGTCAGTATGTATAGTTAGACCGAGCATACGGCAGCAACGCGATGTCATATAATTCTTTTGCGACCCAGGGTCCAAGAGACATCTGACCACCACGGCCTTACCCTTCCTACCCACCACCAACACCTTGGCAGTAGCCAGCACCTCCGTACTACGTGTGGCCTGGACTTGAGCAGAAGAATGCGTACACAAAGCCACACCATCGTAAGTAGCTGGGTCGGCCGCAGAAGCGGTGGTGGGGGCGCTAGCGGGCGTCGGCGCAGGGGCTTGCGTCGATTTCTCGAAATGCAATAAGGAATGATGCTTACCGTTGCATTTCCTACATGTTGACTTCGATAGGCACTTAGAGACAGTATGTTGGCCACTTAGGCAATTACCACATCTGTTATTGTCTTTTATAAACTTAAATCTATTATCAACGCTCAACTTTTGAAACGCTTTGCACATAAACAAGTTTTTATGCGTGGAATGACAAAGTGAACATTTAGATTCAGTAGCCACAAACACCTGCGATTCTTTAGATGAGGCGCGGGGGCTACCTGCGGGGGCGGACTTACTAGCCGCAGGAGAGGTGCGATACAAGATTTTTACTTGTTCACGAACAAACTTTACGAAATAATCATAATCTAACTCTTGTTGATTACGATGCGACATTTCAAAATGTTTTGCGATATCAGAGTCTATTAACTTAAGACCCCAATGAATAAATATAAAATCATCTAAGTTATGTATTTTCAATTGTTTGAGTCCCGCAACCGTAGAAGTTAATTTATCGAAACCCTTTTCAATATTAGCGGGAGTCGATCCGAACGATTTCAATGAGAACAGCTGATTTAGATAATTAGTAGCGAGCGCGCGAGTGTCTAGGTACTTGGCGATAAGCGCCTCCCAAACAACAAGGTAATTATCGCCAGAAGGTACAATACCTTCGGCCACATTCCTAGCCTTTCCCCTCAAACAACTCAACAGATAATGAATGCGATCCGAATCTGATAGATCTGCGTTAGTATGTATAATACGTTTGATCGTCTCATAAAAGAACGGAAAGCTCTGAATATCACCGTCAAAGGTAGGCAGATCGATTTTAGGAACCTGTATATGGTGAGCATTAGTGCTCGCTGACGGGCTAGGTTTCTGGACATCACTTGACTCAGTTAATGAAGATAAACTAAACTTTATTTCGCCGACCAACTCATCAAATGAATGCAATGCGCCATAGCTTACTTCACAGGTTGGATCCAATGTCAAATTGAGCATATTTATCTCGTCCATTAGTCCATTGAATTCACTACGCAATCCATCAATTTGTTTTGCCTGAGCGATGAAAGCCTTGCGTAATCTTTCGGTAGTTAAAGATTTAGTTGAATCCAAAATCCTTTGAACCCGCGCAAAATATGCGTCACGTTTACCTTCTAATAATCTAAGTTTAACCTTGTCACTCATTGTGAACAGAAGTTAAATATGACACAAAAATAATAATATTAAATAAACCTTTTTTCTTCTACGGAACCCCAATGAGTGAGGTTAGGGGAAAATCAAACCGATAACCCAATGAAAGATTTTATAACTTAAGTATATAGTACGGAACGAACTTTCCGTACACGCGAAACCCTAACAATATTAAATTGAAAGGTAAACAAATAATATAAACTACCGACGCTTCAACCAAGTGCACGTAACAAAATCTAATATAAATTAAAATAGTAAGCACGCCAAATATCTTATGAACGTACCCATCTATACTATACTATATTTATGATTAGCTCAGATATACCTACAGCCCGATAAAAGCATGTATGTCGGATGCGACGCGATAAACTTGTCTGCACTAACTTCCACTTGAATGAGATTAACTTACTCAATACAAGTAATATGAAGGTACAGATTCTTAACTAACAATAAGTTAAGTGTTGAACTTAGAAAAAAGTATAAACTTATTTTCGTAAGCGATGCGAGTGTATTCTTAACGAAATAATTTCGTAAGAAACAGTAAATTTCCTCACGAGTAGACGCGTAGATGACTGTTTGAATTAAGTTATCTAGTAAGTACATACTACGTTTGCAAACGTGAGGTGCGGGTGTGATATGTATAAATATACGGCTGTTTCCATTGAGGAGAATTAACGCGTAAAGTTTATACACATCTGTTATTTTATCTGAAGGTTTCTGTCAAGAAATCAAGTTACCTAACAAAACAAAATAACATGCGACGCGATGATAATATGGTTAATTGCAATAACTAATCATATGCGGTTGAGTCTCGCTATATAAAGCATACCTGCTCGTGCAATACGAATATAACAGGCGTAAACCTAACGAACCTATACAAGTGTTTCCTACAATAACAATCCATGTTATTCATTTAGCAATTTCGATTAGTACCAACATAATAAGTATGTAAAAGTTTCTAATGCGTAACTAAATTTAATCGTGGGTACGCGAACAAAGTTTAGAACTAGAACATTCCAGTCAACGTACGACGATTTATACCCACTACCCACAATTTTTACAACCGAACACAAAAAATATGTAATTACGCCGAAAACTAACAGATTTATTAAATAAACGTATTTAGCGATATGAATTAACGTTGATGAACAGGCTTTGGGATGCTTTCCCAGTTAATCCTCATTCCTTCCTTGTATTCCTAATTTAAATCTGCCGCCACACGCGACATTCAAACGTTGCGTATCCAAACATCATATCGTCGGACCGCTCGCGCCCTCTGACGGAAGAAAACAAAAACTTCAGTTCGAACTCAAATAACGAGCGGCTGGCCAGCCCATCTTCTCCGCGAAGACTATACTCAAAAATACCGTGAAAATACGACTGCTCGTCAACAGTGTGGTGATCTCCAGGCTCCCAGTATCCCGTGAGTACATTACCTTCCTCTTTTGTTTCTCTTAGCCTGGTTCTGAATAGAAGCCTTCAAAACCGCGTGATTGGCTGTACGCGAAACTCAAATCATATTCGTGGTCCATTTCGAGCGCGATTACCTGTAGATTACAGTTTTTTCAGGCATTCTCTGGTTCAATTTCAATAGAAAACTCAGAGATTTCCTAGAATTTCGCAAAATAAAAGTATTATCCTACAAAATTGTGTTGTCATACTCGCAGGGTAAACCTATGCAGATTCAGAGGTCATCTTAATTTAGTCGGGTTATATCACAATAATTCGTAGTTATTTTACGAAATTCATTGTGCAATCTTATTAACTTTATCTATTCACGGTATTTATACACTAACAAACGTTACTAGATAACTATTTCACCTATATGTATTGATTTACACATAATAAATCTCAACTTAGGTTCGTATTTTCATACTCATAGTCTACCTACGTAAAACAAAATGGAAGACGGTAAACTTAAACTACTTCAGTCTCAACGCGAATATGTCTATCGTGATATCCAAATCCTTTATGACTTATCAAAATCTATGATTCAAGATCGTTCAAAGGTATCGTCGTTCAAGGCGAGATATACGCGGATACATTCAATTCGCGAAGAATTTGTTGCGTTGTGTAGTAAAATACAGGCGTTGGAGTTAGCCATAAAACCTGATGCAAAAGTGTGTCAAAAGTCTTTGAGTTCGTTTGATGATTTGTACTATGCCGTAATCGGTGCAGCGGCTGACTTACAGGTCGCTGATAAGAGCGAGAACGTCGACGGGACGTCGCAGGCGGCGCCGGCGGCTCTCGACTCCATGCAAACAGGACGTAACGTTAGGCTACCTACTCTTGAGTTACCTAAATTCGATAGTAAAATAGAAAACTGGCAAACATTTTATGATATTTACAAAACTTTAATTCACGATAACAATTCGATTTCGCAAATAGAAAAATTTCATTACTTAGCGTCTTGTTTACAAGGCCCGGCTTTGTCTATTGTCAAAGGGGTTCCGATGACCGCTGATAATTACGAAGTAGTTTTTAATAGTTTGATCGAGCGTTATCAAAACAAGCGTATTATAGCTTTAACATATTTAGATAAATTCTTTAACCAGCCAGTGTTGAAATCGGGTAACTTCCAAGATTTACAAACTTTATCAAACGTAATTTATGAGGCATACCATGCACTCCAAGCTTTAAAAATTGAAAATTTAGGTGATTTTATCTTATTTTGTTTAACTTCACGTGCGCTGGACTCGGACACGCGTAATCGTTTCGAATCTCAGAAAAACATTTCACAAATACCTACTTTTTGTGAATTGTTAAAGTTTCTTCAAGATTATGTTAAAATCTTAGAAACTAGTCATTTATCTTCTAAATCTAATAACAATCCTAACCCTCGTAACCTCGAAGGGAAAAAACCTTCGCCTGCGACCAGTAGGCAAAATAGCAGCGGTTCAAAACGCTCATCTTATCTCGCAAAATCTAATCCTCCTGCCAATGTGGCTTGTGCTCATTGCAGTGAGCCGCACTTGATTTATCGGTGCCCTACCTTTCAAACCTTAGATTCTCGTGCTAGACTCGCGTTAGTACAAGGTAAAAACAATATGTGTACAAATTGTTTGCGTACAAATCACGTCATAGAAAAATGCGTATCTAAAATGTCTTGTACGGTGTGTGGATTACGTCATCATACCCTATTGCATATTGACCCAACGCCATCTAGCGCCGGCGCTACCACTGCAGCGAACGTTACAGCACATTCTCACGCTGCCGTTCCCAACCGCGACATGGTTTTACTAGGGACGTGTCAGGCGCGCGTGTTCAACACCGCCGCCGGCACTCAATATACCGTGCGTGCACTCGTAGACAGTGGGGCGCAGGATTGTTTTATCACCGCTGCGTGCGCGCGAATACTCGGGTTAAAACTCCGCCGCTGTAATCTTAATATAGCCGGACTAGGACAAAACTCAGTCACACAAGTAAAAGGGGTGACGGAATGCACTATACGACCTGTACATGGTGATGCTCCACAATTTAATATCAAGCCAGTCGTGTTAGATAACATCACTGCTCTAATACCTAGCGTGAAGGTACCATCAGTCGTTCGAGAACGTTGCAACCATCTAGTGTTAGCCGATCGCGACTACGATGTTCCCGCTAAAATCGACTTATTAATTGGGGCGGAACTATTTCATGAAATCTATGACGGTCAACGCATCAATCTGGGGCCCGGTTTACCTACCGCTCTGCATAGCGTTTTCGGGTGGATTCTGTCAGGGGCAGTAAACTTTAATTCTGCACCTTTGAACACTGCGTGCTCTTTAGTGGCCACCACATTTAAATTAGACGAACAAATTCAAAAGTTCTGGGAAGTGGAGGAACCACCGCGCGCTTTTATCACCGTACCCGAGAATGATACCTGTGAACGCATGTACACTGATTTAACCTATCGCGAACCTAACGGACGATATGTCGTACCAATCCTCTTAAAGGATGGCGATCGTTCTCTGGGTGAATCCTACAATAGTACCTTGTCGCGTTTTACTTATCTAGAAAAGAGACTTAATCGTCAGACTGAACTTAAATCCGATTATGTTAATTTTATGCGCGAGTACGAGAATTTAAATCATATGTATCCGGTACCTAACCCAACGGTACCTACTCTCAATCGTTATCTTATCCCTCACAGTTGCGTCGTTCGCCCAGAGAGCACGACAACTAAATTGAGAGTAGTCTTCGATGCTAGTTCTAAAACTACTAACGGTCTATCTTTAAACAATATTGTATTCACTGGCCCTAAGCTTCAAGTGGATATTGTAGATATCATAACCGGTTTCAGATTACACACAGTAGTTTTAACTTGTGACATCTCAAAGATGTATAGAGGAATCTTAATTAGACCGGAGGATCGGAACTTTCAACACATACTATGGCGAGAATCTCCTAGTGATCCAGTAAAAGAGTACGAACTTGCGACTGTCACCTACGGAGTTAGTAGCTCACCTTATCTGGCCATCCGTACCCTCCATCAATTAGCAGCCGACCATGGCGCCGCGTACCCACGCGCAGCTGAAGCTCTCCTTCACGAGACATATGTCGATGATATAACGACCGGCGCGCCCTCTGTACGCGAAGCCATAGAACTAAAAGATCAACTTATCAGTTTATTAGGCTGTGCTCAACTAGAGCTCCGAAAATGGAGTAGCAATTCACAATCCTTTATTAAAACTTTGCCTGCAGATCATTGTCAAGTACCTAAACCTTTCTCTGAAGAAAGTGACAAATCAACGTTAAAAATCTTAGGAGTCCAATATGATCCTGTGAGTGACAACTTTAGTTACTCACAGTCCCCAATCGAGGACAAAGAATGTACTAAGCGTTCCATCTTATCTAGCATCGCACGTATTTTCGATCCTCTTGGGTGGCTCACACCTTTTATCTTAAAAGCCAAATTGCTCCTTCAAGACTTGTGGCGTCTTAATCTTTCATGGGACGAACCTGTGCCCAGAGACATAGCTATAGAATGGCAAAGCTTTATAGCGGATCTTCATAACTTAAAACTGATAGAAATCCCTCGTAGGATTATACCTTCTCAGTCTAAGGAATTTCAACTCATCGGATTTTGTGATGGATCCACTAAAGCATATGGATGTTGTGTTTACCTTCGTGTCGTTACCTCTCACGACGTACAAGTTTATCTTTTGATTGCTAAGTCCAAAGTAGCACCTCTAAAAGTGTTGACTGTCAACCGCTTAGAGCTTTGCAGTGCTGTATTACTGTCCAAAGTAATAAATCGCATTCATTCTTTGCTTAGTTCAAAAATCATCTTAAATAAATCTATCTTGTTCACAGACAGCTCGACTGTGTTGTCGTGGTTGAACACTGAGCCACACAAGCTTAAAACTTTCGTTGCCCACAGAGTAGTCCTAATTAATGACAGTCCTGTGTCAGCTGAGTGGCGACATGTGTCCACCCATGACAACCCAGCCGACATCTGTAGTCGTGGCTTATCATGCCTATCTTTATCTTCATCTCAATTCTGGTGGTCTGGTCCTCAGTGGCTGTCCAACGAAACTTGCAACTGGCCTGCTTCAGCAGTTGAAATGTCCGATAGCTTACCAGAACTTAAGCCTCCATCACGCGCGTGTCATACTGGTGTGACACGTGAAGCTGAATTGCTTACTTCCATCATGGAACGCCACTCCTCTCTTTCTCAAGTGGAAAGAGTGGTTGCATGGATCTACCGTTTCATCCACAACGCAAAAGCTAAACGTTCTCAGCGTAACTTATTACCTTATCTGACAGCCACTGAATTAAACCAATCTTTAGATCATTTAACAAAATATGTTCAACATCAAAGTTTTAATGATGTCATATCTTTAATAACATCCAATAAACCTTTACCCAAACACTTATCTAAACTCTCTCCTTTTCTTGACACTCGCGGAATCTTGCGAGTGGGGGGACGCCTTAAACACGCGTCCTTACCAAGTCAAGTCAAACATCCATACCTCTTACCTAAGATTTCACGATTGAGTACTCTTCTTATTGACCGCTATCATAAAACTTATCTTCACTGTGGGCCTCGCCTACTCCAATCTTTAATTATGCGTCGATTTTGGATACTCGGCGTTAGAAATCTTATCAGATCACGGTTATCTAAATGCGTGACCTGTTTTAAAGTCAAACCTATTCCACTTCAACCTTTACAAGGTGATCTTCCACCTTCTCGACTACACCCGGGTCATTGTTTTCAAACAATAGGCATCGACTTCGGAGGTCCTTTTATGATAAAAGAAAGTAGACGTCGTAGCGCTAAAACTTACAAAGCTTATCTTTGCCTCATAGTCTGCCACGCGACCAAGGCCGTTCATCTCGAGCTGGTTACTGAGCTCACATCTGAAGCATTCATAGCGGCCTTAGATCGTTTTGTATCGCGGAGAGGACTTTGTCACTCCATAGTCACAGATGGTGGCACTAACTTCGTAGGTGCCAGGCGTTACTTGTCGGAAGTTAGGGAAATGCTCAACCGCGAAAGCGATAGTATTAACAGTCACCTCGCTTCTCGAGGAATCACTTGGAAACTCAATCCTCCTTCCGGTCCTCACTTCGGAGGCATTTTCGAGAGCGGTATAAAATCAACAAAATACCATCTCAAACGTATCATAGGATCCCAGATTCTTACCTTTGAAGAATATTACACTATCTTAACGAAGGTGGAAGCCATGTTAAACTCAAGACCCTTAGTGGAACTATCTTCCGATCCCGGCGAGGTTGACGCTCTTACAGCTGGTCACTTCCTCATCGGTCGACCTTTAGTATCTCTTCCTGAACCAAGGTACGCGGAAAACGAGACCTTACGTACTCGTTGGCAGCTATTACAGTGCCTCTCACAAAGCTTTTGGCGCACTTGGCAAAGGGATTATTTGCATACCTTACAACAGCGAATGAAATGGTTCAAACACGGCAACCATCAGCCAAGACTGAACGATCTTGTTACCATTTATGAACCCAACTTACCTGCCAACGAATGGAGGTTGGGCCGCGTTGTACAGCTCCATCCGGGTAAAGATGACATTACTCGTGTTGTGACAGTCAAAACATCTAAAGGCTTACTTGTAAGACCTGCTGTCAAAATTTGTCCTCTTCCAATTGAGCAAAATAATTAACTTATCTGCATTATATTTTCATACTTATAATTTAACGCACATAAAACACTTAACCATTTTTCAAGTATCTAGTATATGTATATCAGACTTATCTATTACATTTAAACTTATTTTGTTCTTATCAGCTTAGCTTTAATCTTAGAATCTTATCAGCATGATGACAAATGAATCTGCATAGGCCGTAAGTCTCGAACTTCATCTATCTTATCTCATGAAATCACCGGTTGATTTCAAATGGGGGGATATGAACAGGCTTTGGGATGCTTTCCCAGTTAATCCTCATTCCTTCCTTGTATTCCTAATTTAAATCTGCCGCCACACGCGACATTCAAACGTTGCGTATCCAAACATCATATCGTCGGACCGCTCGCGCCCTCTGACGGAAGAAAACAAAAACTTCAGTTCGAACTCAAATAACGAGCGGCTGGCCAGCCCATCTTCTCCGCGAAGACTATACTCAAAAATACCGTGAAAATACGACTGCTCGTCAACAGTGTGGTGATCTCCAGGCTCCCAGTATCCCGTGAGTACATTACCTTCCTCTTTTGTTTCTCTTAGCCTGGTTCTGAATAGAAGCCTTCAAAACCGCGTGATTGGCTGTACGCGAAACTCAAATCAGTTGATATTCAATTAAATGTATTCTTCGGAGCTTTAAATAGTGAATTTAAAGATTTAAATTAAGAATTAATTTGACGGTTGACCTATTGCAAACGCAAGGCAGTTTGAACCTTATTACTATAGCAATAGAGTTGAGAGTTGTGTGATGATATGCAATTAACATTGAAAATTCCTAAGTTTTTTTGCTCAAAATCAGACTTTTAGGACTTAAAAATAGGCCGTAAAAAGGCCCAAAATTAATTTATCCGGCTCGAAGGACCAAAATGGTGCGTATAACCTGCAGAAGTTGTAAATTTCTGCTAAAATCACACGCGGATTGAGCCTAGATTATTAGAGCAATCTAGGCTATAATTGCTGATTCTGTCATAAGAAGTTGAAGGCAAAAAAATACGCAATCGGGAAGAAAGGCACCGGAGATCGTCCAATTCATTAATTATTGTACCACATACCTTGACCAGCGATCCCAAGCGCGCGCAGGCGACGGCCACGTTTCCGCTTTCGGGATGAACAGCTCACAGGTCTTTTCTGGATACACTATGCTGGCCAGCAGTACACAACACACTATCATAGGTCTTGGGGTAGGCTGATAACAGTTTATATAGGTTCAGTTCATGGGTTTTAGGGCGCGATGGGACTAATTTAGCGACACACATAGCATTCGCATCCATACGATCCCAAGGTTAGAGCGAGACTGCCTACGACGGCGCGGCGCGGCAAGGCGCGCGCGCTGCAAGGCACGAGGAAATCACCGAATCAGCGATATATGGCACAGATTAAATAAATTTGAACAGTAAACCAATGCCTTTCAATCGCCATTAGGTGATGTAGAAAAATATAAGAAAAACTATAAGTTACGAAGCGTAACCAACCTTGTATTATAGTGATGATTTATTACAAACCATTTCCTATAGTGACTAATAATAACCTTGATTGTATGAAGTATAGGTAAGTAACCTAGGTACTTATTATTTTGAAAAGGTCCATTATTTGACATGTCACCTCAAACAGTCCTTTTAAGGGAGAACTGACATTTGTTGAAGACTAAGCATCACGTTATTTTGATGATTTTGAGTAGTCTGATTTTGTTGATACCTTCTCCTAAACAATATGAGTACAAACTTAATACTTATAATTAAAAATATACCTAGGTAATTGATATGTGTTTTTATTAGACAAAATAAACATTGTATGGAGTATAACTTCAAGCCCTACAATTTAAATATGTACTAAGAAAAATATAGGTATGTAGATATGTAGACCTAAAGAGCAATGGAAAGAAACATGTCGAACATCAGACTTAGTGACGGAATCTGAAATTCGGAAATAAGAAAGAAGACAAAAGTAACGGATATAATAGCAAATAGAACATCTAAAATGGAGTCGGACAGTGCAAATGCTATGTTGCAAAATAAATAATGGAGTTTCTGGAGTTAATTCATAACCTTATAGTATCCAGAAGCGGACATTAGAAAACAGGGGTGTCCGAAAACAAGATGGACCGTCGATATCAGTCTAACCCTAGGGCCATACTAGACCAGAGTTGCAGATGACCGAGTTCAATGGAGAGAGCTGGAGAGGTCAATGCCAAGAGGCACGCGGAAGTGAGAGAAATATTATAAGAACTAGCTGACGTCCCGCGGTTTCACCCGCGTAGATCCCGTTCCCGGGGGAATACAGTGATAAAAAGTAGCCTATGACACTCAGCAATAATGTGGCTTTCTACTGGTGAAAGAATTTTTTAAATCGGTTCAGTAGATCCCGAGATTACCCCTTACAATTTAACAAATATACAAACACACAAACTTTACCTCTTTATAATATTAGTATAGAAGTATAGATAAAGAAAAAACAAATTGTGTGTATTTGGTATAGCTATGTCAAGGAGATATCCAGTTTTGTTTGTTTTGTTTATTAATGTGATGTCCGGCCTATGAAAATGGATTGTTCAGTCTGTAAAGATACCTCTGCCAAAATCCAATTTCAAAGTTTATTATTATTATGTAGATACCTGGTGTGTCGAATGAAATGCAAGTATAGAGAAGTATGTAAGGAGGACATGCTGTGGCGATCCCGAATGAAGGGGTAGGGGCAGGAGAATGTTGACACTATGACTCATTGGTTTCAGGCATGGTAGCTTGTTGTGCGGTCCAGGTTTTGATCACAGGTTGAGGAGAGCTTGTTGGGTTTAACTCCTAGAAGCCAATGGGTCGGGATTACTGTATGATTGATGGTATAAGATTGCCCCATAATGCAAGCTTGATGTTATGTAAGGTTATGTTAATAATATGCAAGAATATTAATAATAGAATAATAATATGTGCAATTTAAAGTGAACATTCAAATAATAACAGCCTATGACTGAGGGGCAAGTCTCTTCTTGTACAGAAAAAGAAGAAGAAATTAAGTGTTTGAAAAAAAAATATACTTAAGCATGGTTGACAAAGGATTAGCTTGTGGCTTGATAGAGTTGGTGCTCGATTCGATCTTCGGATTGAACTGTGTTGCCTGGATTGGTTCGAGGTCCACCCATTGCATGCCGACTTTCCTCAATGCCTCGGAGGATACGTGGCAGTGTAGGTGGTTAGTGGCCTGAAAATCTGACAACCGGTTTTGCCAAGGGGTGTCGTGCTACCGGGTACTGACTGAGTTGTGGGAGTTGGATGGGCGGTCGCTCCGTGTGGAGTGATGGTGTTCGGCTGCATCTGGTTGGACGGGAGGCCGGGCGGCATGACTGAGAAAAGGTTAGGCAGATAATGATAAGTACTGTTGTACCACTCTTGTGCATGAAGTTTAAATAATTAAAATACTGTTTGACAAAATTATAGTTTGAAATAATTCATAAATAAATATAGTAACACAGATCACTTAGTTCAGAGTAGGGAACCGTAATGGTGGTTGTGTAATGGTTTAACTGAAATATGAGGCTAATGTATAAATGTCGGCATCGAGTCGTATTCGGTATTATATTAATATTGTACCTACAGGGTTATTCGTGCCTACCCATGTACTGTGTTTCTAATTCGTCTTATTGTTTGAGTGTATCGTTGTACGAGACTGTTTTCTTCATCCAACTCTACCCACCGGGGCCCACAGCTAACCAATGATTAGTGCTAAAAAATTATCCCTTCCCGATATAGTATAATGTGTTTTAGTAATAACTATCATACAAATCAAAGATATTAAATAGTAAACGCACGGTTGGCGCAGTGGCTGAGCGATTGGACTGCTGCGCTGCGTGTCGCGGGTTCGATCCCCGCACGGAACAATATGTGTGTGGCCTACAGATGGTTGTTACGGCTTTGGGTGTATTGGTGCATGTGAGTTTGATGTTTGCGGACGCACCCGCGGTACGGGAGAGATTCCTAATATGGGGCAACGTAAAAAAAAAAAAAAAAAAAAAAGATGATATGCAGCAATAACACATAATATAAGTATCTCATGTATTATATAAAATTTTGTAAGAGCGGTGATGGCCTTGCTCGACTTAGGTCATGGGTTCGAAACCAGGTAGGTTTTTGTGTTCATTCACTCATCACCAGGGAACGCTCTTAGTATTGTATTAAATTTTGTAAGAGCGGTGATGGCCTTGCTCGACTTAGGTCGTGGGTTCGAAACCAGGCAGGTTTTTTGTGTTCATTTACTCATCACCAGGGAACGCTCTTAGTACGGTGAAGGAAAACACTGTGAGGAAGACCGGCATGTCCTAGAACCAATACTTCTAAGGCATGTGACATTTAACCATCGCACTGTTTACGCGTGGTAAGATTTTTAAGGCAACCATTAAATTGGGATGCGAATATCCATAACATTTGTTTTCAACAAGCAATAAAATTGGATGGAGCAACCGCTGAGTTGGCTCAAAATAATCCATTACATTGGCTGGACAAAAGCAATTAAATTGGATGGAGCAACCATTAGGTTGGCTCATAAAATCCATTAAATTGGATGGAGCAACCATTTGGTTGGCTCATGATAATCCATTAAATTGGATGGAGCAACTGTTACGTTGGCTCGTGATAATCCATTAAATTGGATGGAGCAACCATTGGGTTGGCTCATGATAATCCATTAAATTGGATGGAGCAACTGTTACGTTGGCTCATGATAATCCATTAAATTGGATGGAGCAACCATTAGGTTGGCTCATGAAATCCATTAAATTGGATGGAGCAACCATTGGGTTGGCTCATGATAATCCATTAAATTGGATGGAGCAACTGTTACGTTGGCTCATGATAACCCATTAAATTGGATGGTAAATATCCATTAAATTGACTGATGAGAAGAAGTAACTAAATTTGACGTGTTCACTGGAGGGTAGCGGTCATTAATCCTCACGGTGACCAGCCGGCTTGGAGAAATATGGTGAACATAATAGAAGAGAAATTAAATCCACCACTTGAAGAAAATCCCAAACTTAACAACGAGGTGATGACAATGGAAAACAAAGTTGAGAACCTAGAAAAAGAAATGCGGAGAAACAATATTCAGCTACATGGGTCAAAGAAACAGAGACAAATAACACTGAGCTCATGAGTTTAGTTGTGGAATTCCTACATGACATAGGAAAAAAGTGTGGAATACGAGAATTTGAGATGTGGGAACTCAACCAGATAATAAGAGTCAACATAATGATGTTACAAAGGATTTCCCTAAAAAGGTATTACAATTTAGAAAAGAACTCAAAATTACAACAACAGGAAGAAAAGAAAAGAAAAAAGGATATTCGATATGATAAAATTATAATGAATAAATAAAATGTTAAAATCTTTCTCTACATCAGATAATGTACGAAGATATATCCAGATAAAGAAAGAGAGAAGTCTTGGTCTTCTCTGGGTCATCAATAATTTAAACTGAAAAAAGAAAAAACAATTAAACCACAAAGTTTTTGGAAAGTTCGCTTTATCTAATGTATTTAAATTCAACCCCATGATCGGTTACGGGGCAGGGACCATTGGAAATTTTCTTTAGAAAATGTCATTGAAAAAAAAATATAACAGAAATTTAAAAAAAACAATGAAAAGGAAAGGAATATGGAAATAGGAAGACGAAATCATACAGACCCGCAGAGGTTAGAATAGACGATGGAGTTCATGAAAATAGTCTAATAAACTATTAACCTTAATCCTACTCCACACTTAGTGGAGGCTACTGGAGGTAATGTGCAAATGGGGTAACTGGGTAAAACCTGAGAAGGTACATTGTACATGCATTTAGAATTGGTTGGTATATAATTGGCCAGTGGCAGTCAGTCTTAGATGATAAAGTACATCTGATAACAAACTCCTGAACGGATTTGGATAAAATTTGGTATACAGATAGTTTATAACCTAGATTAACACAAAGGATAGTTTTTATCCCGATTTTATCTTTTCGTGGGATAATTTTCGAGTTGTAGCGGGTTAAGCCGCTGGCACAAGCTAGTTTTTCAGTACATTGTAGTAATAAAAAAAAAATGACGAGCGCGCAATTTTTTTTTTTTACATTTTTATTTGGGCTTTTAACAATGCAGTTCAAAAGTTTTTAAGAAGATTCATTGACCGGCCCTGGATTCCGAGGTATAAATCTTACGGCACTCTACTAATAATTGTTTTGTTTATTTTGAAAGAAGTACCCTAGTATTAGTTCAAGCCGCTTATCACGTCATTGTTTATGTTGAAAAGTTTCAAGTTCCCAAGTATATTAGATTTTAACAAAGGAAGGTCACGAAATAACTAATAATGCACGTACCTTCCCATGAATTCCAATAAAGCTGCGAACTGTTCTGGGTCTGCTCGAGATCTCGATTCCATTTTATAAAAGTTATCACTTCATTTAAGTATCTTTCAACCAAATGCAGTATCATATTATTTCTGGACACAGTATTGTGTATACACCAATTATAAGAAGTACTTGTCCTTTATTATTTCACTTACTTTTTTAACATTTAAAACAATTTATTCCTTTCTTAACAATTCAAAACAAAACTTCAACCCGCGCATAATGTAAACAACTGTGTCTTTGACGTTAGTTTGACGTTAGTAGATACGCTCACCATAGACTACAGTATAGGTTTTGTCTACATTTACTAGAGAATGAGCGATCGACTCAGTTGTGTGAAGTTGGCTACCAACTTAGCGCTTTCTACAAAGCGCTTGCGCCGAAGCGTTCATTATTGTAGAAAGAGAATAGATACGAAGCGGTTGTAACTTGTCTAGCCCCTCTGAACGCCATTCAGTATGAACATGGCGTATCTTTCTTTGGAATATCATTGATTAGTATTATATCTGTATGAACCAAAGGCAGATCGCAGATATTTTTTTTCACTTTCTAGCATTTTTTCTCATTCCCTAATAAAAAACATTGTATCAATAATAAAATGTAAAATCCGCGGGCAAACCCGCGCGCCGGCGCTAACTTGCTAGAAACGTTGAACTATGACCTTGAATGCGCAGTAACACATTTTCGGGTCTCAATCGAAGTGCAGCATTCGGGGCCGCGCGTAACCATAGTAACGCGGTGACGCTAGCCACCATACAGTTGCATTCCGCCCCTTGCCACCCGCGCACTGTAACCTTACTTTGTTCGAATAGCGCTTATTCGAATTTTCGAACAGCGCCATCTATTATAAATATTTACCGAACGTTAACTCGTAACACAACAGCAACGAACTCTTTCTCGGTGGTTTTATAAATTTCTGTCAGATGGCGCGATTCAGGTCACTCACACATACAAAGATTTTGCGTTTTTTATTGAGTCTAATTCGCCTATGTAACGACAGTGGTAAAAAATAAACAGGAACTGATTTATAACTTTATTCGGGCAGAGCTTCCCCTTACAACTTATTACAATCGAGTGCGACAAGACCGCGAAAATGAGCTTGCAGGGCATTATAAAGCTTTATCCCCACCGGAGGCGTCCGGTAGTTATGGCTGTTAGTGGCTTGGCTATGGTTGGCATGGCTATCGTTGGCTTGTCGCTGGAGTGGCTTGCTGTCAGGTGGCTGTCAGATGGCTGTCAGATGACTGTCTTATTCTTTATTGCACACATAAAATAACAAATATAAACAAAAATTACAATTATAAAGCTTATGTACAAAGGCGAGCTTAACCCAGAATCACAGAATAACTGTCAGTGGGCTGTTGTAACATTCGGCCGTCCTGAAACAATTGCTCCCGCAATGGGAACCACAAAACAACGATTACAAGTCAGCTCAAAAAAACCAAGTTAAAATGGGGCAATAAACTTTGATCTCTCAAGAAGATTTATGAAATCTTCGGTGTTCAATTGTTCATCCACACTACTGGTGCTATCAGACATTTAAGCATCGCTACGATATAGTCATAGTGAATCAACGGATACTAAGCCTGTAAACCCGTAGTATCATAATTATTTTATGACCTTTTGTACTTCTTAGTTTATGTCAATCATTACCTAACTCCTCAATATCACTTAATGTGGACCAGAATATAAATCCTCTAACATACAAGAATTAACTTGGCAACAGGCTCGCCCCCTATTGCATGGGACTTAAACTTTACTGTATACTACTATGTGTGTGTACTCATGGGTACACCTCTACCTAACCCTTCGGGCATTACAAGCGTGATGTTATCAGCATTGACCTTGTTGCTGCTGGTAGTCAGCGCCTGGCGCCAATGTGCGTAATCACTATTATCAGCTATTATTATTTTTCGCCTTGTATCTAATTAGTTACGTCTCATTTTCTTTCCAGCTTTTCTAATTCGAGTAGTAGATAACCCTATCGCTTCTAAATTGCACTGGATCAGAAACCCGGTCTAGGATAAATCGTAAGGCTCATAGGCTTATAGGTACCCTGTTGTATTATTAACAGTATTATTAAAATTCCAAATTATGTTTGGTAACCTATTGTCCCCATAATGAGATGCTTCCATATGTTCCGTGAATTGTGCGATTAGTGCCTTCCACACTTCGACCTACTCATTAAACGTAGAATCATTTGGGTATGTAAGTTTCAAATGTTGTATCTATTTCTTGCCCACTAATTTGCACCATTTGTTGTCAAACTTTAAAAATCTAAAATTCTTACATTTTATTATAGGCCATCTTTGTTATATGCGATCGAATCTCTGTGTGTCATTGAAGCAGTTATATATAACATTAGAAATCACCTTGCAGTACAAACAGTCCGGCAAGCTTAAACGATTTTGTAATTCTGGCTTATCTGTAGCTTATCATATTATAATTCATGTAGACAACGGACTTATGTATCATCTATTGAGTGGCAAGCGCTGCATTATACAAATTTATTATGTTACTGTTATTAATGGCTAATAATAACATCACATTTTACTACCAGAATTGTAGGGGTACTCGTACAAAGTTACAAACGCTCTACATGAACATATTGAGTAATTCTTATGACGTTATCGTTCTGACCGAAACTTGGCTTATTCCTGATATCCGTGATAGTGAATTCATTGATGAACGATATGTTGTCTTTAGATGTGACCGTGACCGTGTAACGACGTGTAAAAAAGATGGAGGAGGCGTCCTAATTGCTGTGCTTCGTGAATTGCGAGCAACAATATTGACTACTCAGTTATTTAACTCTGAAGTTGAACAAGTATTAGTACAATTGCCTGCCGCGCAGCAGCACACACGTCATATTATTGGTGTCGTGTATATACCTCCAGCGTCTCCTGCAGAGGTATATGAGCAATACTTTGACATGCTGCAAGGCTTAGCTAATAACCCCAATTGCAATTCATATCACTTCTTTGGTGACTATAACTTGCCTGCTATTGACTGGGTGCAGCAGGGAAGCCATGCCACTGCGCGTCACACGGACTCTACGGGACGTATTTTACTTAATTTCATAAATATAATAAATGGTTTACAATTCCACTACACAAAAAATAGTTTAGGTCGTGTATTGGACTTGATAATATCTAACGCAGACCCTCAAATGATGCCGTGCAATATCCTGTTGAATCCCGATAGCCTCCACCCACCCTTTTCTATGATAACTCACTTAGATGTGCGTTTCAAATCAATGAAATTCCATTCAGTTCGCAGGTATAACTTTTTCAAAGCAAACTTTGATTGCATTAAACATGACTTAGGCAATGTGGATTGGGAAGAGTTCCTATCTCATCATTCGTCTGAGATGGCTGTTGATTGTTTTTATGAAACTATATATAAAGTTATCAGGTCACATACTCCATTGACTCACACTAAAAACTCAAAATTTCCGATCTGGTTTTCACCTTCTCTAATAAAAACATTTAAAACTAAAGAACGTGCTTGGATTAAGTGGAAGACATATGGTAATCTCTCTGATTATGTACATTTTTCAAATTGTCGCAAATTGTTTCATAGTGAGACCGCTAAAAGTTATAAGCGATATATGACATCAGTTGAAGACAGTATTCCCAAATCTATTAAGTATTATTGGTCGTATGTCTCTTCCAAAAAAGGCAAAGCTAAGTACCCTGCTAATATGTTTTATAAAAATGTTTCTTCCGACGACCCCAAGGAAATATGTAACTTGTTTTCGACTTTCTTTAGTTCAGTATATGAACCCTCTACCTTTGACCCAGACACATGGCAGCCGCCTAATAGCTATGAAAACAATTCACCATGTATCTCTGATATCTGCTTGTCAAAGGAATCAATACGTACAGCATTGAAATCACTAGATTCTTCTAAAGGAGCTGGACCTGATGGCATACCACCCTCCTTCTTCATAAGCACAGCTGACCACTTGTCTTCCGCCTTACATATAATTTTTAATAAATGTTTGAAGGAAGGAGTCTTTCCTGCAGTTTGGAAGCGAGCCTCTATTACCCCTGTGTACAAAAGTGGTGATAAAAATGATGTAGAGAATTATCGGCCTATTTATAAATCTGTTAATAATATCAACACATTTTTTGCGGGTATTGGCAAATCATTGGCAGAAAAAAGAAAATCCGATAACACTAAATCAGGAAACACCGCTAATTCATTTCAGCCTCAATCTACAAGTTCCTGTGTAAAATCAATGGTGCTGTTGCCCACAGACGAGTTTGAGATAAAATCATTAATATCAAACCTCAAAAATGATTGTGCGGTAGGAGTAGACAGAGTCACAGGAAACTTCCTAAAGGAATTTATAGATGTTGTTGTCCCTCCTCTAACATTTATTTTCAATTTGTCATTTGCTACAGGAGTATTCCCATCTGCGTACAAAAAGTCACAAATAGTTCCCGTTTTCAAAAGTGGGGATAGATGCTGTGTTAATAATTATAGACCTATTTCTATCCTTCCGACTTTATTTAAGATTTTAGAACGACTAATGAATATCAGAATGGTTAAGTTCCTGGAGACTAATCAGCTCTTATCGTCATGTCAATTTGGATTTCGCGCTAATAAATCAACTTCAGACGCCGTTCATTTATTGACGGATTTTATTATATCTAAGATAGATACTAAGAAAAAGACTCTCGCGATCTACCTGGACTTAGCCAAAGCATTTGACACAGTGTCTATTCCCATTTTGATAAGTAAACTAGAGCATTTGGGTGTTAGAGGTGGAACACTAGATTTATTTGTGAGTTATCTAGAGGGCAGAACGCAGGTAGTTAAAGTGAATGATTGGGTAAGTGATGAGCTTCCCATTGAATATGGTGTCCCACAAGGCAGTATCCTTGGTCCGACCTTGTTCTTAGTGTATATAAATAGCCTATGTAACATAGAACTGACCAATGGAAAAGTAATTACGTTTGCCGATGATACTGCGTTGCTATTCCATGGTGACACTTGGGATGAAGTTTACACGCACGCCCAAAATGGTTTTAATAAAGTATCTAGATGGCTAAATGAAAACATCCTCACCATAAATGTGGACAAAACTAAGTTCATGACCTACACAATCAGGAAACAAGACGAACCAAATCATACAATTATCTCACATCAGTGTGAACATCCATTCAACAGCTCTTGTAAGTGTCCGCGTTTGTCAAAAACTAACACCGTTAAATATCTGGGTGTTGTAATTGACAACCGACTGAACTTCCAACATCACATTGAGGCCTTGGTTCCCAGGATTCGTAAGCTTATTTATATATTCAAATCTCTTCGACACATTGCTGACACCTCTATAATCAAATCAGTTTATCTCGCATTGTGTCAATCTTTGCTGTCCTATTGTATTACGTCCTGGGGGGGAAGCGCTAAAACCCACCTTTTAATGTTGGAGAGAGCCCAGAGAGCCATATTAAAAGTCAGTTCTTTTTTTCCCATGAGATATCCTACAGTGGATTTGTATCAACACTGTAAGGTACTTACAGTTCGACAAATTTTTATTTTAGCCACTGTTATTAAGAAGCATGCTGAACTGCCTTACGACCCTAAAAAATTCGCAGGGAAAAGGAGAAATACTACTGTCTGCGAAACAACCAGATATATGACCAGTCTGGCACACAATTTTTATGGTTTTTTGGGTTCGTATTTGTATAACAATATGAATAAAACTTTGTCCATCTATCCCCTTTCCAGGGTAGAGTGCAAAAAAAAAGTGCTCTCGTGGCTTCAAGGACTTGATTACTATGCAACGGAACGTTTACTAAAACCCTTGAACTAAGTTAGGGAACGTTATAGGTATACTTTCACACACACACACACTCATACACAAATTATTCCTCACACTATTTGGTTATGGTGTGAAGAATAAATTCACTCACACTCCCACACACACACGCTCTACCAAGCCTAAAACAACCCACTCTAGTAATCTGAAAGTTTTCTCTAAAAATTTTATATAAATTTTATTTTATCATTTTCATAATGTTTTATGTGATTTGTAAAATATTGTTGTTCTATCTCTAATTGAAAATGTAATTGATTTAATTTATTTTGCAATTTTATTTATTCGTATTTTGATCTATTTTTAATTTAATTTATTCTCAATCTAATTTATTTGCAGTTTGACATTTTGTATTTTGATTTATTTGTAATTTAATTTATCTTTAATTTAATTCATTTGTATTTTCTATTCTGAATTGCTTAAACTCATTTAATTTTGTTCATATAATTATAAATTCTTATGTCTTATGAGAAATGTCCGACGGAGGGTTAGCCTGGTGATCTGTAATACAGGTTCTACCTAAAACAGACACCAGTCTCTATGTAGATATTTGACATTGTATGTGTATAAAAAATGTGTTTAAATGAGAAAATAAATTATTATTATTATTATTATTATTATTATTTCCATTCTTTCCACTTTGTCAAAGGTTTTTGAACGACTTGTGCACGGTGCACTATATCCTCACATCCGTCATCTTATCATACCCGAACAACATGGTTTTGTCAAATGTCGATCTACCACCACTAACCTCATGACCTTTGTGAACTATCTCTTTGAAAACATGGACCGCCGGGTACAGGTTGACGCTGTTTACACAGATTTTCAGAAGGCCTTTGACAAAGTGGACCACACCCTTCTCATGGAAAAAATTGCCTTTAATGGTATACGCGGCAATTTACTCAGATGGTTTGCTTCATATATTTTTAATAGGACTCAAAGGATCATCGTTAATGGGCATGAATCTGACTCTATAGTTGTTAAATCCGGGGTACCTCAGGGTTCAGTATTGGGTCCTTTTCTATTTGTATTGTTTATTAATGACATTAAACATTGTTTTGTCAACTCACATTTCTTGATGTATGCAGACGATATGAAAATTTATACCACCTGTAAAAACATTTGCGACTGTCGTTATTTACAACAGGACCTTGATAGACTTTATGAATACTGCCTCAAAAATAAACTTTTTCTTAGCCTTCCCAAATGTTATGCAATTTCTTTCACTAAAAATAAAAATCAGATCAAATTTAATTACACTATAAACAATAGAAGTCTTAACGAGGTTCAATCTGTTCGTGACTTGGGTGTTACGCTTGATTCTAGTCTGCATTTTGATACTCATATCGATAATATAGTAAAAAAGGCCTTTCAAATGTATGGAATGGTGATGAGATTTTCAAGTAGCTTTGTGCGACCCTCTACATTCTTAATATTATATAAAACACTGATTCGGTCTCAACTAGAATACGCTGTCCAAATTTGGGATCCTCTATATGATAAGTACAAAGATAGGCTAGAAATTGTTCAGAGAAAGTATTTACGTGCTATGAATTACAGATGTTATCGTTCTAAAGTCTCCTATGAACAATTACTGAAACGATATAATATTCTTAGTTTAGAGTCTAGACGATTTCTTCTGGGAGTAATGATGCTGCATGGAATATGCAATAATAGATTCGATTGCATTCCTCTGTCAAATAGTCTACATTATACAGTACCTAGATCTGTCATGCTTCGTGGGGTACGTGCGCCTCGCCTATTCCACACGAATTCGTGCAGGACTAACGCTGGGGAGCGCGTACCTCTTCGGCGCCTTGTTAATGCGTACAACGCACACTTTATGGAGCTTGACTTATTTACTCTTTCTAAAGATCGCTTCAAGGCAAGAGCAATAGAATTGCTAAATTCATAAGTTTCATTTTCTTCTTCTTCTTTTCTTTTCTTTCTTACTTCTTACTTATCTTTTATGACGGACACGATTTGTCTGTTTTCTTTAACTATTTTTTTTTTGTGAATTCGTGGACAATGTTGTTGGTTACATGTGTAATAACATAAATATGTGAGATTGTGTATTTGTGTGTAAATGTATTTCTAAGTTGTGTTATTTTAAGAATCTTTAGTTAAGTTGGCATGTAACTGTTTTTTGTCCCTAACAAATAAAATAAAATAAAAATAAAAGAATCAGAGACATTAAAAACATGAAACACTTTTCATATAAGAAAAGATAACTAAAAAAACTAAGTTTGCCAAACTATCGTATAAAGAAACTGAAGAAACAATTTAAGTTAACTATAAACCTGGATACCAATATGACACACGCACACACACATGTAGGTACTAACACACATGCTTCTTAGCGTGTCGATGGCAAAACTTCATTACTTTTACACACAACACCATTTAACCCCATCAACACCATGAATACTTTTTTTTTTTTTTTTAAAGCTATTAACACTAATGCTAAGATAATGATACTCGGGCCCCCAAGATACCTACAGGCGTAGTCTAATTTCGAGACCTCGGTTCTATCACCATATTCAAATTAAAATTTAACTTGCTACATGTATTATTAGCGCTAAGTTATATTAACAAAAATGATTGTAAATATACTTAATTAATATTATTCTTCTTAGCAAACCTATGACACGCAATAGCTGTTAACAGTTAACTTATTTTTAAACTGCTGTTCCGTTACAAACTTCTTGAAATATCTACTCGTAAAGACCTTGCCATGGTCGGAAACAATGTGATCTGAAAAAATAATTGCGATCTAAACTAATTGTCACCACAAAATTATTGACAGTACGCGTTGGTTCAGAAACAACGAATTTAGTGAAAGCATGTATCAATATAAACATGTACCCACTGGTACTCCTTTTTTTATTTAGCCAGAAGGGCTCAAACTATCGATATTTACCATTTTCATTGGTTCAGTAGATTTAGGAATTGAATGTCATTGACCCTCTTTCCTACCGTATCCGCTTTCCCGTAAGCACAATGTAAACATGACGTCACTTATTAATGTTTACGTATAAATCGGGTAATTTATAAATGGAAACCAGAAATTTTGTTCTTATGTATATTTAATAAGTTCAGAACTTCGTTCTTTACGAACTTTACGCCTTGGCCAACATCGTCATGATGCATTTTGTAATATTTTCCATCGCGCGAAGTTTGACACAACTAATCGGGTACCGTAAAGATTTGTTTACGTTATAGACTACTATCAATACTACAATTATTCACTATAGGTATAACTATCTGTACATCCACTTTGCAGCAAAACAATACAAGTTTTTGGCTTTTCATCTTGTCATTGCACTGTACTGAACTAATCGTTAACCTCTAAATGGTACACATTAAACGGCATTCATCAAACGATCTACTTACCTAAGGCTGAAGCAAAGGCAGGCATAGGCATAGAATTTAACTTTAGCTTCGGTTTTGGCTTGCTGGATTTGGCTTGGCTTTTGTTTGTAATATCGAACAATGCATGGCATAAGATCACGTTTAGTCATTGTATCGCGCACTGCAGTACAGTCCGAAATTACATGGACATTTTTACATAACACCTATATACGATAATATCTTCGCAACAACTTCATTACTGCAAGGGATTAAAGCCCAAAATCATGATTAACACTCTTTCCGACTGGTAACGCGACTAAACTAAAGGACAGGGTGCAACTACCGTCAATCTGCTTTTATAAAAGATACCTTGCTGCATACGTGTGAATTTCTGTTGGGAATCTCCTTATAAGATTTATGTGACTTGCCTCTTATTCATACCCACATCGTATTATTTTTTTTGTTAGTTTGTTATACAATCGAGCTATTATTGCAAAGTTATGAATGGACTTTCCTAAGAGCCTATACTACCTCAAATTAGCAACTGTATTTGTGGTGGTTCAAACTTCGTTTGAAATACTGTTAGAATAAAGTTCTAATCAGCTTGCACTACAAAGCGGTTGTTACGTCTTTCGCTGCGGGCGAATATAATATATAATAATATAATATTCCACAACTATCACACAACGCCATCTAGTCCCAAGCTAAGCAGAGCTTGTGTTATGGGTACTAGATAACTGATAAACATACTTATATATTTCTAAATACATACATATTATAGATAAATTACACCCAGACACAGAACAAATGATTGTGCTCATCACACAAACATTTGTCCTGGGTGGGAATCGAACCCACGACCTCCGGCATAGCAGTTAGGGTCACTAACCACTCGACCAACAGGCCAGTCGAATAGTGCGAAATTAGTGATATTTTGCGATTTACAACAAAACTATTGATTGAACTAAAAAAGTAAAACACTATGATTTTAGTATGTTGCTTGTAGAATTATTTGGCAAAAAAACTATCGAGCAAAATTGTAGTATGTTTTCACAACACTATGTTACTAGCATATCAAGTTACAAGAATATCATATTTTTCTGATTTTGTTTGCTGCAGTGAATCATATACTTTTACGCATTATAAAACTCGCGTTTTACTCCTGTTGGCCTCATAAATAACTACATAGAATAAATTGACGCACTTTGTTTACATTACTCGAGACGGGAAATAAAGACACATGTATCAACTTAAATTCAACCGGTTGAATGCCATCACATGATATTTTACCTAAATTAGAAATATGTAAAAATTAACGGTTTCTCATAATTAAGTTCCTCGTTTGCAATTTGTCAAGAACTTTATCCAATAAGTTTATACCTGTATGAATATCGACTGACGGTAGCAAGAGATCGCCTAGGAATGCTATATACCACTGACAATAGTTTGATGAAATAATTGTAGTTATTTTTATCTAAATGATTTACTTATCGGGCCTACCAAATTACCTAATTTTGTCTACGATTGGCATAATTATCAACACATGGGGCACTTCATGGTAAAACACATTTGGCTAATATATTTGGCTAATGGCATTTGGCTAATATTTTGCAAATATTGGCATGTTAACTGACCTGGTTATTTATGCATGGTTCCTGGCAGCTCTCAGCGTGAAGTAGGACGGTTCCTCCCTTCCATGTCCTTGGGCCCGCTGTTGACGACCTTGAGGTAGCCTTCATTTACCGTAGAAGCGTTACTGGCAGAGAAATGGATACTTCTTGTAACTCGAAGTGTCTCACAGGTGGTTATTGGCCGCAGTCTTCGTTTTCAGGGTCAAATTATGGAATTAATGATGCGGTACTGAGGGCAGGCGCTTAGTGTTCCATCCAGATCGTCGACTGTTTCTTCAATTTGTACCTTGTGATTCTGGGATGGGCGATTCTTCAATACTTTCCTTGCAGGCGGTGTGCTTCAACGTTCTTCGTTTGAATTTTCAGACCTCGTCTTTTGTACTAGGTGACCGTTGACTTTTAAATGTATCAGAGCGTCGTTTAATCGTAGGTTTTTGGTTTTCGATACCACTTCTGAGTGTAACGACAGTGATAAAAAATAAACAGGAACTGATTTATAACTTTATTCGGGCAGAGCTTCCCCTTACAACTTATTACAATCGAGTGCGACAAGACCGCGAAAATGAGCTTGCAGGGCTAAAAAAAGCTTAAAGCTTAAAGCTTTATCCCCACCGGAGGCGTCCGGTAGTTATGGCTGTTAGTGGCTTGGCTATGGTTGGCATGACTATCGTTGGCTTGTCGCTGGAGTGGCTTGCTGTCAGGTGGCTGTCAGATGGCTGTCAGATGACTGTCAGTGGGCTGTTGTAACACCTACAAATACTGTTTTTTTTATAAAATTTGGGCGTTTTGCGGTCACAATACATTATAGAGACTAATTATACTTGCTTTTATTCTGCAGAAATCGTTTATTTATGGAGATTTATCGTTCTGCAAAATGTATGGCGAGGTCTATCTAGGGATCCACCTTAAGACAGCGTGTTTGAATAACGAGACTACGTACGTCCGTAAAGAATGTTGTAAAGGGCTGTTTATATTTTTTAGATGTGTACAGGTCACTATTAGGTTGTTAGGTACGTAGGGAATTTAGTAAAACAACACAGTTTGGTTTGAACGCGCACGACTTACTCGCCCGGCCGACCAGTAGAGAGTGTGCGGTCCGTGCAACGACTCACTCGACCGCACCCTCACCACTGCCCGCCCCACCAGTAAGGCGTGTCGGTATTTATTGATACACTACATCTACCTTTTACAAAATTGGAAAAATAGCATTTTTTCGTATAAGTACTATCCAATACAAAACAGTTTATAACAGAACAATCATCAAATATTTTTAATAATGATCTGTAAAACAATTAACTTATTAATTTTCGTCACACACATTGTTATCGAAAGTGCCATTATTTCCTGAAGATTTATCATCCTCATTTGTGCAAACTTTCCACTTTGCTTCAACCCTCTCCAAATGTACTTCTAAATGTTATAAGTAACTGTTGTCCACTATCACCATTTACCATTTCGACATCTCTCTTTTATTTATTAATCACTGTATGAGTCGTATCCTTGAATGAGGTGGACAACTTGTTTTCCTTGTTTATTGTATTTTTAACATATTATACTTTTCCACCAATATCTCTACTAGATTCCTTTGCTCTTCCAATTTTACTAACTTTGTCTCTAGGTCCATCTGTAAGTACCTAGATGTAAGACTATGTAAGAGTATATGCATATGTATCAATATCCACCAATTAATGAACTTTGAGTGTCAGGATGATTACTGCTTATTACTGTGTTCATGAAGTAAAAGCACAAAAGACAAGACTATTCATTTTATTTCTTTTGGTCTTGTCAACTACATCAAACTCGATTCCATTCGCTAGGTCCCTAGTCTTCGTGGAGAAGAATGGACAAGAAACTCCACGGGAACACATTTTAAAGTATTATAGACAACCTGACATTAAAATCCAGCTACAATAAAAGCCAGCTTATCTCTAAACTGGAGTCCGGAACCAGAGTGCAACCGTTACACGCTCTTACATAATGTTCAGCATCTCTGTTCATTTTGGGCCACTACACTTTGGAACGTAGTCTCATTTTACTCTTATTTATATATTTACATACTTAAATTTTATTTTATTTTAACTTTTTCATAATGTTTTATGTGATTTGTAAAATTTTTATTCTATCTCTAATTGAAAATGTAATTGATTTAATTTATTTTGCAATTTAATTTATTCGTAATTTGATCTATTTTTAATTTAATTTATTCGCCATTTACTTTATTTGCAGTTAAACATTTTGTAATTTGATTTATTTGTAATTTAATTTATCTTTAATTTAATTCATTTGTATTTACTTATTTGAATTGTTTATACTCATTTAATTTTGTTCATTTAATTATAATTATTATGTCTTATGATAAATGTCCGACGGAGGGTTAGCCTGGTGATCTGTAATACAGGTTCTACCTAAAACAGACACCAGTCTCTATGTAGATGTTTGACATTGTATGATTATTGTGTATAAATGAGAAAAAATAAATTTATTATTATTATTTCCATGACTACTATGCTCGAGTGACCTTCATGAGCAGCTGCTAAAATATTTGACCTCGCTTTATGATCCTATTTTATTTTCGCGCAACAGTAAATTGTCCTTAAACAAAGATAAGTGATGAACTGATGACCGAGAAACCAATTTGATGAACTCTAATGCACATTTTGCATCATTTAGTAGAACATTGTTATCTTTTCACATTTGCTATTTGTACCTTCCTAATGGTAAATCTGCTTTTTAAACAGGTACCAATGGAGGGATCCAGTCAGATGGGCTATTCACTGGGTATAATTATATAATGTCAAACTCAACAAACTCTTGGTCTTTTTTATTTTTATTAATTTTATACTCTAACGCTGTCCCGTTAGGGAATACTCTTCGATAAAGCTGAGCAACTGGTTGAATTAATTTATCTATAAGAATATGAATTTGATCATCTTTAAATTTAGGGAACACACCATAGACTGCATTGGCACTTGGCGGTGTCTTTCCCTAGCAAATTTCTAGTCCCATTTTTACAATATAAAATTTGGCTTTGGCTCTACAAAAACTGTTACCAATTGTTTAGAGTCAATAGACCCTAGAACGGTTAAGGTATTAAGACTAACGTGGGCCATAAATCTCCTTTTTTTTTAGATATTACTTGATTTTCAACAAGGACACCATTGCCTTTGAGAATGACGTTACATCTCAATTCCAACACAGCGCCTTAGTCTTACACTGTTTTGAAAATATTCAAAAATCCCACACTTGAGACAATTCCTATCTCGGGCTGGACAACTTTAGTATCAGTTGAATGACTGCCACCACAACGCACACATGAATTTACTTTTAAGCTCAGATGTCCAAGTCTGACCAGATACTTGTAAATTTTCCCACACTTTATTATTTGATGAGCCTCAACAAGTGACGCTTATAAACACGACTTTGTTTAGGGGGCAAATATTCATCGAGCTTGTTGATAGCAACAGTAAATACATAATTGTTACCACTAGTAGTATCTACCAGTCATCATCTGCCTAGCCTTTTCCCAACTATGTTGGGGTCGGCTTCCAGTCTAACCGGATGCAGCTGAATACCAGAATTTTACATAGAACGACTGCTTATTTGATCTCCACAAGACAGCTAATACTAGGTAATACGGTGCCCTCCGGTAAGACCGGTTGTCAGACTTTCAGGTCACTGACCACCCGTAACGACTGCCAAAGATCTAAATGGCAGCCGGAACCAACAGCTTAACGTGCTTTCCGAGGCACGGAGGAAACGATATGTAATGGGCGATCAACCCATCCACAGACCAATCAAGGCAAGCGTGGCTTAACCTAAAGATCGACCTGAGTGGCAGATATTATTAAGCCACAAGGTCCTCTTAGTAGTTTCTACATGTGCACCAGGAATATTATATTTCTGGAAGGGTTAACCGACCCATGAGTAAGAGTAAAGCTCTATTGCCCTAAGGCCACCTGAGTGTGGTAACTTGGTAGCCGTCAGGTCTGACTCTGGTGCACGTTTTTTCCCAACGTAAACCAACTGAAACTAGGTCACAGACACAGTTCAACGACTGTTGAGGTCGTATGTGCGACATACTTGTGGTCTACCTGGAAGGAAGGGGTAATTTCCTTCTTTAGGTACCGTTTCGAGTTAATCGAAATAACTCTTGATCTTATTGTATTTTATCCCAGTATTTATATAAGCTCATTTAGGTACCGTTTGATAACAAACTACCTCTGACGATGTAACTTTCGTCTTTAGGTACCGTTCCAAATTAATAGAACTAACTCTTTAGGTATCGTTCCGAATTAATAGAACTACTTCTTTAGGTACCGTTCCAAATTAATGGAACTACCTCTTTAGGTACCTTTCCAAATTAATGAAACTACCTTTTAATTTTATTGTATTTCATCCAATCCATTTGGACTGTTATTTAAACAAGATCATTTAGGTACCGTTCCAAATTACTGAAACTACCTTTTAATTTTAGGTATTGTATTTCATCCCAATCCATTTGGACTGTTATTTATACAAGACCATGTAGGTACTGTTCCAAATTAATGAAACTACCTTTTAATTTTAGGTAGGTATTGTATTTCATCTCAATCCATTTGGACTGTTATTTATATATGACGCGGCGGGAAACCCTCTGGAGGGACGCTGTTCCTAAATATCAATGGGCTCCGCCATATTGTCGTCGCCTTAGATTCCTTTTCGTGGCTGATAGGTCAATGGGTAGTTGAAATCACACACATTACTTGACTCAAACACCAAACGTTTATTTACATTGCTCCATTTACAGGCACTTAGAAACTTTGCGGTTTGAATCGCCCATTCGAATACATGGTTGGTCTTTTAGGAGAAGAATAGGCAAAGAAACTCCTTAAACACTGTTTTAAATCATGTTACAATTATCATTTGCACTATTAACATTAATCACATCAAAAACCACTTTCATTTACTTGAATTGCAATTATTCGCTAAACGCGACTTATCTTGTTCTCGCGACGCGTCTCAACTTTTCGTCGCATGCGTCTGTAGTCCCCAGCGGAAGTACCACAAAACCAGTATAGTAATTAATGACCTAATTAGTTAAAACTAACAATCATTACTAAAATACTTCACAATTGATTCTATTAATTATTTAACAATAAAACAACACCATTATTAATGCAATGGCGTTAATGTCTAGTTAATAGGTTCATTTCTTTCCAACAAAATGTTACAAAGCATTTCCGGTTGATTTAGGATTTAAAACAGACAATGGGTTTTCTATTATTGAATTGCTCTACAAAATGATCTTATGACTTTTTAGTTTATAATTACATAAAGAAACTGATTTAGTTGTAGTTTCAGATTATAAATTGAGTTATTGACCATTAAAATCGTATTCGCCGCCATCATCACAACATTGTGCGATGACGTCTCATAGACAGCCTCATTCCAAGTGTGGCAATCATTAAAATCCCAATATTCATAAAACATTAGCTTATCTTAATTTTAACTATAGTTCTAGTTAGAGACTTCTGTTTAATACATTACTATTCGAGTTGTGGAACATTTAATTACATTCCATCTATTTAAGTGGTGGTTTTAGCAGAAAAGTCAATAGATGGCACTGTCGCACTATCGACCTTTGTAATAATTGTGCCAGCATCTCACGAGATGGCAGGTTCATCAATATAAGCTGGTTATCAATGAACTTGAATAATTATCTTAGCCGAAAGACATTCTTGCGGCGACATATATAATAATAATAATTTATTTATTAAACAGACTACAGAGGTCCACTGTGTTAGTAACAATATAACTTAGCCTATGTTAGTACTTATTAATAATAAGACAAAGACGATTCACAAACATTTACACAAGAGATACTTACAATACTAGAATGTTAGTAACAATATGACTTATAAGCTATGTTAGTACTTATATTCTACTACAGATAAGGTGGTTTTGATAAGATGCCTCACTATGGGGCTTTCGTCATGCCTGTCCGCAATAACGCTCAAGAGGCTGTTGCTACTACCACGCAACCTGGCGAGAAGAGACGCATTCTTCTTACGTACTACAGCTGAGAAGCTGTCTACTCTGGCTTGTGCAAACATTGCAGATGCACTACAATATCGTGGCAGTCACAACAGTGCCCTGAAAGCGTTATTGTATTGAACACGCAAAGCATTGACTGCACGTTTAGTACAGCTGATCCATAGGGCGCTCGAGTACAGTGATGTGCAGTATGCTTTAAAAAGCGTGATTTTGACCGCATCTGTACATCGAGCGAACCTACGGGCTAACATATTCGCCCGAACAGCCAATGCTCTGCGTTCCCGTTCAACATCCTCATCATCTTTAAGGTCGTCAGCAATGAAATGTCCAAGGTATTTGAAATGGTGTACCCGAAGAATCGGGACGTTATTAATTTTAATAGGTGGTACATTTTCTGGACATTTCTTACCAGCAGCCTTAAAGACCATGAGTTCTGACTTCTTTACATTATATTTTAACCCATGGTTAGAAGCGTAGTTCTCACAAATCTTAACCAATTTTCTGAGTGCACTGACCGAGGGAGCCAGCAACACCATATCATCGGCGTAGCTGATGTTGTTAAAACACAACCCGTCAATAAAGCAGCCCACATGCGCGCTGCTGAGTTCCTCGATCAATGCATTCATATACAGATTAAAAAGATTAGGCGAGGTTAATCCCCCCTGCCTCACGCCACACTCCAACCTGTATGGTACAGATGACTCATTCCCCCACCTTACAACGTTTGTTTGGTTGTCGTACCAGTACTTAAAAACGTTCAGCAACTCGATGGGAATACCTGTAGCCTTAAGCTTATTCCAGAGAATGTCGTATGAGACTAGGTCGAAGGCCTTGGAGAGATCTAGGAACGCCCCGTAAATTGGTGTACTCCTGTCACTATAGTACCTGACAGTGTGCTTAAGACAAGCTATTGCACTTTCGGTGGATAAACCAGGTCGAAAACCGAACTGTGCATCGTGCAGCCGCAAATGTTTTTCTAGCTGCACGTTTAGCACACTGTCAAGCACCTTAGCCACAATAGTTGCGAGAGAGATGGGCCTATAATTGGACCTATCTGATGCATCTCCAGTTTTGTTCTTAATTACTGGTACGACCACCGTTTTCATCATACTGTCAGGCAGGTGAGAGTGCGCGATACACACGTTAAAGAGAAGTGCCAACACCCTAGGCAGGTGGTAACCAGCATGCTGCAAATGCTCGATACTGAGACCATCATGACCCGGAGATTTCCCTCTTTTCATATTTTGAAGAGCTACTCTGACGTCTTTAGCTGTGATAAGGGTTGAGACTGGTCCCGTTTGGACCTCAGTATCGATCACTGGCTGCGGTGGTCCCAATAATGACCGCACCATGAAGTGGTCTTTAAACAGCTCGGCCACTAAATGTGGTTCCGCAACCCCATCAACGCTCACAGGGAGCCCCTTGGCCGCGTTCATCCTACTGGTACATTTCCAGAAACTACGGAAGTCAGACTTGGTGTGGTGTGAGGCTAGTATGTCCATTTTAATTTCTTCTTGGTTATTTTGACACCATTTCAGCCTACCTTTAAAAACTTTCCGCGCTTCTACCATATCATCATAAAGGCGCCCTGATGATGGTCTGCTGTGTAAGTCCCACATATTGAACTTAGCCTGGGCCTCCCTGTGCGCACTACCGACGTGCTTGTTCCAACCTGCCACACATTTCCGATACCTAGGCTTCTTTTGGTGTGTGGAACCAGCTGCCAACCTCAAGGATTGCACTATGTCACTGTACAACTCATCAATCACTACTTTATGGCTAGTCTCAGTACAGAACTTCCCACTACATGATTCAAATTGCACCGGGAAATCTATATTGCGTAAGTGATTATCACAGATACGTGAGAACTGTTCTATTTGTGCGGACGATCTTTAACAAGACCATGTAGGTACTGTTCCAAATGAATGAATCCAGACCATTTAGGAACCGTTCCAAATTAATGAAACTACCTTTTAATTTTATTGTATTTCATCCCAATCCATTTGGACTGATTTTGGTACTGTTCCAAATTAATGAATCCAGACCATTTAGGTACCGTTCCAAATTAATGAAACTACCTCTTGATCTGATTGTATTTCATCCCAGTCCATTTGGACCGAAATTTATACCTACGAGATCTTTAGGTACCGTCTGCATAAGCAAACTACCTCTAACGACAATGTTAACTTTGATTATTGACAGATTAAAAGTGTTAATTTGGATAAACAGCATGTCTATCACTGGTATCCAAGATTACTCAAGAACGCAAATATAATTGTCAACCATAAAGAGCCTCACCGTATAATAATAATCATGGTCTAACTTCGTTACAATCATAATTAAATAACAACCGCCTTCAATTTGAACCCAAAATATCGTTTTAATGTGCAAAATGCATAACTTAGTATTACTAACAACCATTATATAAAAACTAAAGATACGGTCGTCCGAACATTTTGCTCGATGCGATCCCCATACAGAGAAACACTAACGCCATCCATAAGAACTAATCAGGCTGCTCGTAAACGTAACCTTGTATAAGCGGCGTGGCGTGGTATTATCGAGGAAATTAAATAAAGCTTTCATTAAAATGTTAATAAAAAAAATGTTAAATTTTAATTTTTCATTTTCTTTTAAACTTCGGTTTAGTCAAGACCTATTTGGGACCAAGTTCAAGGCGTCATTTTATCATGCGGTTCGCCCAGTCCTTACGCAGTAATATATATAAGTCAATGCTAACAACACTCCAATTTGTTTCTGCCAATAATCAAAGCATTCGTCATTGACGTTTGTTGTATTAGTACACGAATGTTTAGGTACCAATCAATGTAACTAAATCAGTTCCGTTTTGAAGTAACGACTACGTTCAACATATTAATAGCAGTCTACAAACATTATAATCTTTTATTTTTTCAAGGACTGCCTTAATGCAATTAAAGGTTAAATTTAAAACCAAATAATTATTTATAAAACATGAATATATATTGAAACTGATTTGCTACCGATTTACCTCTTGGTTACTTTATTAACACTCAGTGTTATTTAAATTCGGCACGTACCTTATTTATTTTGTATCCTGGCAAGGTCGCCACTTGTACAGGTCACTATTAGGTTGTTAGGTACGTAGGGAATTTAGTAAAACAACACAGTTTGGTTTGAACGCGCACGACTTACTCGCCCGGCCGACCAGTAGAGAGTGTGCGGTCCGTGCAACGACTCACTCGACCGCACCCCCACCACTGCCCGCCCCACCAGTAAGGCGTGTCGGTATTTATTGATACACTACAAGATGTTTTTTAAAGGGCCTTTAAAAAACATCTAAATGTCGCAGATTCAACACCGAGGCACAATATTTAGAGTTGACAATTTAGAATAACGCCATCTATCATCGTTTGTCGGAAACGTCAAGTAGTGAACTTGGGTGAGGTCGATACAGAGCGTGGTAGGTCTGGTTTGACAGTTTCGGTTGACAGATGACAGCTGTCAGTTGACAGTGGTCGGTTGTCGTTGACATTAGAGGCATTTGACTTAAAGGATGTTACTTTTTGGTGAGACACGAGCGCGAACGGTTGATCTGCCCGCCTGTATCGAACTTACCGCGTTTCCGTACTTTAATCCGTTTCCATCGGCTTGATCGTTTGAGATTTTGTTAATTTTTTAACGGAAGTAAATAAATAGGCGGTTGTAATCAGTGTTGAGACTATTATTTCGTACATCCACCATGCTGAACTTGGACTCTGACAACGATGTACCCGAAATAGTTGAGCTACCTTCGTTATAAACATGTTGTTATTACCTTATTTTTAACCGACTTCGAAAAAGGAGGAGGTTATTTTACGTTAACTTAACTTTTTATTTACATCTATTAATTCTAAAGTATGTGCAGGTCTTATAAAGGACCCACATAATATTTACACAGAGGTACATACAAAATGTACGTTATATTCAGTTTCGACTACACTAGACCATACAGGGCAAGGTCTGAGTAATGTAGAATAGATAAGGAGATTAGTTATGGGGCTGAGAATAGATTCTCGACTTATAAAATAGGTTTTAGTGAAATAAGGGCTTTCTTTTGGATTATTAGATAATATAGAGATAGCAAATTCGCTTAGTGCAGACTCAGCTATCGCCACTCTCAGGCGATTTATAGGTAGGAGAGTGTTCGGTGTTTTCACCGAACACCTTAGCTTGCACTCTCGGCGTGACGCGTTCACCTAATTTCATAACTTAGTATTTTATATGTACAGATATTTTAGTGCACTTTTGTCTACCGCGTTAGCCGGGTGTATTCAACAACATTTAATTAGCAGTTTAAGAACATTTTAAGTAACATTATCATCTCATCTAACATTTTAACATTAAGAACAGTTTGAGTGTGAGACGCGAATAAATAGTGTTCAACATAAACATTCGTTTCTACTCAACAACACCCGACAACTCGCTACGTACCCCGACATATTTTTGGTCCTTCGAACCGGACCACGCGTCGCGTAATTTCGGTAAATCGGAATTTTGGTGTGCGAGGTCTGAACTATCGTAACAGTGTGTGTGCGTCGTGGAGCTGTCGGAGCGAACATTGGAGCAGAACAGTGAAGTAGCAGCAGATGCTGAGTACAACAACAGCGGGAATACAAGTAATAAATTTCCTTATTTTTAGTCAGTAGCATCCTACTACAACCCTACAACAATGGCGGAACTCATTGAAACGCAATCAATGATCTATGATAGCATCATTAAACTTGCTTTCAACTTGAAGAAGGATAGTGCTGATAGGAAAACAGTAGATTACTTCAAGCGGAGGCTTACAACTTTGGAGGATTATTGGAAGGATTACCAGGTTAATCATGAGCGAATTGAGGCGGAGGTAAGTAAAACTGATGCTTACTTTACCAACCGCGAGTATGAGAAAACAAGTACGGTGTATGAGTCAACCAAGGCGTTGATCAACCAGCAGTATCAGCTGCGGTTCGTGCAAACAGGAAGTCTGTCAACAGGTGAGCAAAAAACAGCTCGAGACATGTCACTCGCTGCAACGAGTACGCGTGCAGAAGGTAGAACAGGTGACGAGGCGGGACCGAGCTTCCCTAGGCAGCTGAGCGACCGAACAGCTCAGAAGCCTAACATGGAGCCAAACAGTAAGGTAGATGAGTTATTGAAAAAACAGTATGCAAATTTTAAAGCATTTGTGCGTACAACCGTAAACATAGATGTGGACTCTATCTCCGATAAGTGGGAATTTGAGGATGTACTGAGGTCACTACAGGCTAGATGGTCAGCTATCGACAAACTACATTGGGACATCGAGATCGAATTGGAGGGAGAAAACGAACAATACAACAACATGTACGATAAGTATGAAACCAAATTTAACAACCTGAAAAGAGCTATTAACACAAAAATGTGGTCGGTAGCACACAGGGAGAAATCAACACCGCAACTGGAGATACCGAACTTCAACGGGAACTACAACCAATGGGTGTCGTTCAGAGACCTGTTCACAGAAGTCATTCACAACAACCCCTCGTTGTCAAATGGTCAAAAGATGCAGTATTTAAAGGGTAAGGTTCGTGGAGAAGCTGAAAAGCTAATTCAACATCTGTCGATAAGTACCGATAACTATTTGGTGTGCTGGAATATTCTCACCCATCGGTATGACAACAAAAAACTTATATTCTCGTCCCATATGAACATTTTGCTAGGCCTGCCGAACATACAACAGCAATCTTTACAACAGATCAAGCGAATGCATGACACCACGCTAGAATGCCTTAATGCCATCAAAAACTTAGGAGTCGACACAACATCGTGGGACCCTATGATTGTACACGTTCTGGGTCAAAAGCTCGACACAGAAACGTACACGGACTACATCGAGTCCCTGAAGAATTCAAAAGAACTGCCAGTTCTGGCAGAGTTCTTAGAATTTCTAGAAACAAAATTTACATCTCTGGAAACAGTTCGTCGTAAAGATAGTGTGCCTGCGAAGTCTTCTCATCAAAACAATTATTCTAATCAAACATCGAACAATAAGAAAAATAATTACAACAATTCAAACAATCAAGCAAAAAACAACGAAAGCAACGGAAATAGAACAGTTGCAAAATCGATGCACGTTTCAAACAAAAAATGTCCTCTTTGCAATAACCAACACGGCATTTATAATTGCAAAACATATTTAAAAATGAGTGACGAGCAAAGGTTAAAAACAGCAAACAAATTGGAACTATGCACAAATCGTTTATTTAGCCATTTCGGAAATCAATGCACCTCCAACTTAACATGTCGAAAATGCAAAGATCAACATAACACCATTCTACATGACGCGTTTGCAAAATTAGCGAACGCATCAACTCCGTCGTCAAGCGGTAACAACGGTGCGAAACAAAACACAAAAGGCAATGAACCCGTGTCGGGCACCGTCAATGCTTCCCAAAATGAAAAGGGAGAGATATTGCTAGCGACGGCTCTGGTGAAGGTCAAAGGTGTGGATGGAACTTACCAAACCTTGCGCGCCTTGATAGACCAAGGGTCCCAGATATCCTTAATAACTGAGCAAGCGGCTCAGATGTTAGGCATCCAGAGACGAAGGTGTAGGGGAGTCATCTTCGGAGTGGGACAAAAGGAAAACAGTTGTAAGGGGATGATAAACATAAACTGTTCTTCGACATATAACAATTTTGAATTCGAATCTGAGGTTCTCATCATGAACGAACTTGTTAAGAGTCTACCAAACCAAACATTCGAGAAGCCAAATTGGTCATATATCAAAAACATTAATTTAGCTGACCCGGAATTCTACAAAAGTCGGCCAGTTGACTTGCTTTTCGGGGCAGATATTTATGCAAACATTATGCTAGGCGGAATCATAAAAGGTGATGAAGCCCAACAGCCGATGGCTCAGCAAACACAGCTGGGTTGGTTACTATGTGGTAACGTTAAAACATACCACTGTAATGTGGTACTAAACAACGTAGATGAGATTCAAAAATTTTGGGAAGTAGAAGAGATTTCAGAACCTTCAAACCTATCGGTAGAAGATCAGGAATGTATGGACTTCTACACAAAAACAACAAGAAGAAACAGTGAAGGTCGGTATGAAGTTAGAATACCCCTGAAAGAAGATTTAAAACAGCAGTTAGGAGCTTCCAAACCTGTAGCTATTGCTCAGCTAAAAAATTTGGAACGTCGCCTAGAAAAACAACCAACATTGAGCGAGAAATACAAGGATTTCATGAAGGAATACATTGTGTTGAACCACATGAAACTGGAACAGAAGAACAATGACGTAACACTCGAATGCTTCCTGCCTCACCACGGCGTACAGCGAGAAGAATCTTCAACAACTAAGCTGCGTGTGGTATTTAACGCATCCGCCAAAACATCCACAAAATACAGCTTAAATGACGTCATGCAGAAAGGGCCTAATCTACAAAAGGATCTACAGGCGTTACTACTGCAATGGAGACAATATCCCATTGCCTTCACGGCAGACATTGAGAAGATGTACCGTCAAATCTTAGTTAACCCGGTAGATCAACACTTACAAAAAATTGTTTGGCGTGAGTCATCAACACAGCCGATACAAGTATATCAATTAAACACTGTAACATATGGGACAAAGGCCGCACCGTTTTTGGCAATTATGACATTAAAACAGTTGGCAGTAGATGAGAGATCAAAGTTTCCAAAAGCGGCGACTACCCTGGAAAACAGCTTTTACATGGATGACCTGTTACACGGATGCTACAACATTGAACAAGGTAAACAGTCAATAGATGATTTAATTCAGCTATTGAAATCAGGCGGCTTCAATCTTCGAAAGTGGTCGTCAAACAGTCAGGAATTATTGCAGAACATATCAACAAGTCAAGAAGAGCATGTATACAGCTTTAAAAATGATGACATGTTGAAAACCCTAGGGTTATGCTGGAATCCAAAAGGGGATGAATTTACATTCCGTTGCAACTTTTCCCAAACAACATCAAAACCAACTAAAAGGAGCTTACTATCGGAAATATCGAAGTTATATGACCCACTTGGTTGGCTGACACCCCTATCCACGAAACTAAAATTATTATTTCAAAGGTTATGGAAACAGGATCTACAGTGGGATGATAAAGTGTCAGATGACATACATAAGGAATGGGTCAAGGTGTGGTGTGATGTCAGCACGTCACGTACAGCACGTAGTATAATATGCTAAGGTAGAGAGTATGTGAATACGTGATTGTAGATTATCGACATAACATCACGTCGTAGCTATGTATATAATGTTGCTAATTAAAGGTGGAAGAGTAATCGACTCTTGGAGTAGTAACTAACATGTAGTTTACTTTGACCCCTCCATCCCCTCGCATCGCATGGCGACCCTGCCAGTCGGCTGGACGGCGTTATAGTTGCCCGACCAGGAGCTAGTCACGGTTCGTGGTTGGCGGTTTGATTGTCTTCATTGAGTATCACGTCAGTCGCGTCACGTCGCAGGCCATGGGAAGCACGACGTCCAAGGAAGAGGTGATTATCGCCCAGACGTCTACGAGTGGTGCAAATACCGCAACGGCTACTCAGGAGCAGCTGGCGGCTATCAAGACCGTGTTGCTGTTTGTGGCTGTGTGTATGGCAGTTGTCATCATAGGGTTGGCGGTTCGCATGTATCGGAGATGTCACCACAACTGGATTGAAGAAAAGATGAGACAGCGGGAAGTCCAGAAGGCTGTACAGATGGTTTGACCAGGAGCCGTCGGAGGAACGAAGTAAGTGTTTCTTAAGTGGAAGTTAATAAGGGTGTTTCGGTGCTTGTGTTCATCGTTAAATTTAGAGACATTAATTTAAATGGAAGTGGAGTTAACGTCGCTACTTGTACAACAAAAGTTATTAAGGGAATCTATTGTCAAGTTAGGCCCTAGTAGGCGAAAAGGCAGGAATTTTGATAGTAAGATTAGTGAGGTGAAAGCGCTTTATCGTAAATTTAAGTGTATAGTTTCAGGATATAGTAAGTTCTCGGAAGAATTGGCTCAGTTGGTATGTAAGATAGAAGCATTATACGTCGACACTATTAAGTTTGAGAGCGAAACCGAAACGGAACAAAACATGGCGGCGGAAAAGTTATCTTTGAGAACGGCAGTTGGCCTACTCCCAAAGATGAGTGGTGATGAACAAGTTACGCAAGACTTAATTGATGCCATAGGATTATATAGTTCTATGTTAGTGGAAGCAGATAATGCTCTTTTAATTAAATTTGTTTTGACTACACGACTTACCCAGGGTGCTAGGATTCGGTTGTCCTCTAGTTACGCAACGGTAGATTGTCTGTTAGCTGATATGAAGAAGCATTTGTTAACAGTAGAGTCGGACGTAGCTGTGCAAGCGAAACTTGCTCGCGCTAGGCAGAATGATAGGTCGGTCGCGGATTTTGGGGCTGAGATAGAGAAGTTAATGGTTAATTTGACTATTTCTCAAGCCGGGGAAAGTTCGGAAGCATATGAGATTTTGCGGCCGTTGAACGAAAAGTACGCGATCAGGAAGTTTGCTGACGGGCTTCGCAATCAGCGTTAAGGTACGATCATTACGGCGCGGAATTTGACTTGTTTGAAGGATGCGATCAGGGTAGCAGAAGACGAAGGTTGTGCATCGTCGGCACAGGTTATGGCGTATCAGCGTTGGCCCGCAAGGGGTGGTTTTGATAATAGAGGTCGCGGAAGTGGTTATAGGCGGTCTACAGTAGGAAGTGGATACGCGCAACATAAAACAGCTGTTGAGCGTACGCGCAAAAATGCCACCGTATGGCATAATCGTGGAATGCGGGGACGTAGCAATAATGCTTATCGTGGTCATTCGACTCAGCAAGGTCGGAGGCGTGTAGCGTATTTCGAGCATGCGCGTAGTGATGCTGACTCAGGCGAAACGTCAATGTCACGACGTAATGAAGCAACTGACCACCAGGTGCAGTTTTTTCGAGACTAAGCGTATTTTAGCTTGCGATAGTATTAATTGGGTTAATTTTCTAGTGAATAATATAGATGCGGAATGGTTAGTGGATACGGGCGCGTCGATATCGGCTGTAAAGAGTGGTTTCTTGTTGAACAATGCTTTGTGCTGTAAGGTAGTTAAGGAGGAATTAGTGATTAATGGTGTAGGAGGTAGTTTGAGGGCTATAGGTTATGTATATTTAACGTTGGAATATGGACGGTGTTCTTTCGCGCATAAGTTTTATATATTTGATGATTTGCCATGTAAGTCGGTTGGTATATTGGGTCAGGATTTCTTGCAGAAGTATGGTGGTATTATAGATTTTTCGGCGAATAGGTTCTCTCTTAGAGATCGTGAACGGCGGGTGGTTTCGATGCCACTTAAGTCCTATGATTACTTATTGACTATTCCACCGCGTTGTGAGGTGGTTAGGTATTACCCCGTTAACAGAGCGGAAGATTGTGTGCTGATTAGGAAAGAATTGCGGAAAGGCGTTTTCTTGGCTAGTGTGTTGGTAAGGCCTAAAAACGGGATGGTGCCCGTTAGGGTTTTAAATACGAACTCCGAGGAAGTTGTGTGTAGTATGTCCGGTGTGGAAGTTTGTCCGTTGAGTGATTTTGATTGTTGTAATTTCGTGAAGCCAGGGACGGACGTTGAGCGTGTAAAAGAGGTACTTTCTTTACTTAAACTCGACTATTTGAACGCCGAGGAGCGGTTGTCGGTTGAGCAAGTGTGTGCAAAGTTTACGGATGTTTTTCATCTCCCGGGTGATAAATTAGCTGTCACTAACGTGTATGAGCAGTCTATACGCTTGAAAGAGAATGCTACTCCGGTGTACAAGAGGCAGTATAGGATACCTTATGCACAGAAGAAGGAGGTTGATAGGCAAGTGCAGGAGATGCTGGAGAGTAATATCGTTGAGGAGGCGGTTAGTGAGTGGTCTAGTCCTGTTTTGGTGGTACCCAAAAAGGCGGATCGTAGTGGAGAGAAGAAATGGCGTGTGGTTATAGATTATAGGCAGTTGAATGAAAAGATACAGGATGATAAGTTTCCATTGCCGAATATAACTGAGATTTTGGATTCAATGTCAGGCGCAGTTTACTTTAGTCACTGTGATTTATCACAATCTTATTATCAGTGCGCTTTGGAGGAGAGTAGTAGGAAGTACACTGCTTTCACAACAGACAAGGGGCAGTATCAAATGTGTAGGTTACCGATGGGGTTGAAGATAAGTCCGAGTTCATTTAGTAGATTAATGACTGTGGCCATGTCTGGATTGAATTACGATAGGTGTCTGATTTATTTGGATGATCTCATTATTTTTGGACGGAATTTAGATGAACATAATCGGAACCTAATGTCAGTATTTTCACGCTTGAGGGAAGTAAATCTAAAGTTGAATCCGTCTAAATGTGAATTTTTGAAGAAGCAAGTGCTTTATTTGGGGCATGTAATATCGGCGGAAGGTATTTCACCAGATCCAGAGAAGGTAGAAGTTATTAGAGGTTATCCGCGTCCATCGACGGTTGATGAGGTAAAGCGATTTGTAGCGTTTGCGAATTATTATAGGAAATTCATACCACAGTTTGCTGATATAGTGGTACCTATGAATAGGCTGTGTAAGAGAGGTGTTGTATTTAGTTGGTCCGATGAGTGCGAGAAGTCGTTTTTGTTGCTTAAGGAAGCGTTAATGAATCCACCGGTGTTGGATTATCCTGATTTTTCTGATAGCAATACTTTTATATTGCAAACCGATAGTTCTGGATATGCTATAGGGAGTGTGTTGTGTAATGGGAACGGAAAACCCATCGCATATGCTAGTAGGTCGTAGAAGGAGTTGTTGGCAATAGTTTGGTCAGTTAAATATTTTAGACCGTATTTGTACGGACGGAGGTTCGTTGTAAAGACGGATCACCGGCCATTACTGTATTTGTTTAACATGACAGATCCATCTAGTAGGTTGACTAAGTTTCGGTTGTGTTTAGAGGAGTATGATTTTGAGGTTGAATATATTAAGGGCAAAGAGAATGTTCTAGCGGATGCACTTTCTAGAATAGTGATAACGAGTGAGGATTTGAAATTGATACGGGAAAAGACGATATCCGTAATGACGAGGGCGCAGTACAAGCAGTTGGGAAAGCCAAATGTTTGTGATAGGGACTCCGTGGTATCTGGGACTGATCACCCTAGGATCGTGGAAGTACTCAAGAAACAAGGAAATGACATTGAGATTTGTTTAGATGATTGGGAGAAAATGTTACGTAACAACAATAATAATAACAACAATAATAATAATGGTTGTAGGAAGATATTTTCAAAGTCGCGCAATTTAGTGTATATGCCAGAAAACTCGAGTATTTATGTAAACTATGAATCTTTATCGGGAACTTCGCGAGACGAGTTATCGAAAGACATAGTCAGTTTTTGTATTGAAGAAGGCATTAAAGAAGTAATTATTATGAAAAATCGTTATAACGTTGATTTTATTACAAGAATGGCAAAATATTTGAAGGAAAATAGAAGTTCGATTTGTGGGGATTTTAAACTGTGTGTAGTGAAGGATTTACGGAGAATAGAAGGGAAAGATGAGAAGAAGGTTATTTTGAATGATTTCCATATTTTACCCACGAGTGGTCATGCAGGAATACGTAGGATGGTGAATAATATAAAGAAGTATTATTATTGGCCTTCTATAGAGAAAGACGTAGTGGAGTACGTTGGTAAATGTGATAAATGTTGTAAGCAAAAGTATTCTAGGAATATTAGGGAACCCATGACGATAACGACTACTGCATCAACATCGTTTGAGAAGATTTATTTAGACATAGTGGGACCCCTTGATAGAGACGAAAGAGGCAATGTTTACATATTAACTCTTCAATGTGAACTTACGAAGTTTGTAGAGGCTTATCCGTTAAAGAATAAATCCGCAAATGAGGTAGCAAAAGCTTTGGCAGAGAATTTTGTTTTGAGATATGGAATACCGAAAACAATAGCTACGGATAGGGGTAGTGAATTCGTTTCGAAAGTAATGATAGAGCTATGTGATATCTTGAACATCAATAAAGTCATGTCAACGTCATATCATCATGAAAGTATAGGTTCTTTGGAGAATGTACATAAAACATTAGGTGCATATTTGAGGATACAGACGAATAATAACCCATCATCATGGAGTACTTGGATTCCATTTTGGTGTTTTTCTTATAATACGACAGTTAATACTGTTACCAAATATACACCTTATGAATTAGTGTTTGGAAGAATATGCAGATTACCAAGTAGTCTTCAAGGAGAAAGTGTTGAATCATTGTATAATTTTGATGATTATCCTTTAGAATTTAAGTACAGATTGCAAAGGGCACAAAATGATGCAAGGGAGAATTTAATAGCGAGTAAATTAGCTAGAAAACATTGTTATGATAAGAATCTTAATTCTGTAACCTATAAGGAAGGTGATTTAGTTTTGATTAAGAATGAAACTGGCAACAAATTGGAATGTATTTATAATGGACCTTTTGAAGTTGTAAAAGACGAGTCACCAAATGTTGTGATTAAGTATAAAAATAAAATAGATATAGTGCATAAGAATAGAACAAAATTGTATTGTAAGAATTAGAGTAATAGTTTGTAATGGAAAAAAAAAAAAACCTTGTAATTTAGTTTTTTTTTTTTTTTTTAAATTAAGAGGGGTGATGTGGTGTGATGTCAGCACGTCACGTACAGCACGTAGTATAATATGCTAAGGTAGAGAGTATGTGAATACGTGATTGTAGATTATCGACATAACATCACGTCGTAGCTATGTATATAATGTTGCTAATTAAAGGTGGAAGAGTAATCGACTCTTGGAGTAGTAACTAACATGTAGTTTACTTTGACCCCTCCATCCCCTCGCATCGCAAAGGTGATGACGGAGATTGAACACATCAAACAGTGTAAGATTCCTCGATGGATATTGTGCAACGAGAATGATGTCATCGAGCTGCATGGCTACTGCGACGCGTCCGTCGAAGCCTATGCCTGCGTAGTATACGCACGAACTAAAAATCAACAACAAACAGTAATCGTCGCAGCAAAGTCGAAACTTGTACCAAGTAAAAAGACTGTAACATTGCCACGAATGGAGCTTTGTGGTGCCCATCTGCTATCTAAGCTCATCAACAAAATCAAACAGAGTCTGAGGTGCCAGTTAGAAATCTATGGATGGTGTGATTCAATGGCAGTTATAGGCTGGCTACAGGGCGATTCAGCGCGTTGGAAACCTTTCGTTTCTAATAGAGTTAACGCTATAAAACAGATAATGCCAGCAAACTGCTGGCGATATGTGAAATCGGGTGACAACCCGGCCGATTGTGCTAGCCGAGGCCTAACAGCGCCCCAACTACTGCAACATCCGTTATGGTGGAAGGGACCAGCATGGCTAGCGTCATACGACGTGGAAAAGGAAGAAAAACAGCCTATATACCAAACAGAGGAAGAGATGAAACAAGTTAACATTGTGCAAGACATAGGCAGTAATAGTATAATAGATAATCTATTATTTCAACATAATTCGTTTATAAAAATAACACATGTCTTAGCATGGGTACTGAGGGCATTGACGCCAAAGTCGCAACGTAAACATTTACCGAAGTACCTAACATTACTGGAATTGCGAAAAGCTAAATCAGCTATTATAAAACGAGTGCAAAGTACAGCCGAGATATCAACCTGATTCAACAAAACGAAAAACATTTAGCCGGCTTATGGAAGAATCAGACGTCGATTGTCGAATCAGAATACAATTTGTTAAAAAGAACAGAAGAAATCATGGCTAAACAGCACAAAATTATTAACAAACATTTAAATACGTTGGACAATATCTCAAACAACTTACAACGTGAGATAAACAACATATCCCAACTTCAAGAGTTCACCATGACAGCTCTAACAGCTAGTAATTTACTGCAGAACTTAAAAGGAACTCAGGATATTTTACTAGACATCCTAACCAATGTCCACCATGGACAGTTTAACATCCACCTGCTTACCCCTGAACAACTCCAAAAGGAACTCAACATTATCTCGGGGCATTTATCCGAAGATCTAACATTGCCTGTTGAACCGCACGATATTCGCAAGCTTTACTCTATGATAGGCATTAAAGCTCGAATAACAGAAGAATACTTCCTCTTCCAAATAACATTTCCACTTATCAGTAGAGACCGATATAAGTTGTACAAGATACATCCCATACCGCACCAGACGAACAACAATATGGTAGAATTCATCCCGTCTTCAGAATACGTCGCTACGGACCTCAAAAGAGATTCGTACCTAACAATTACGTCAGATGAACTATCATTGTGCCAACAAGAAGATGATATGTTTATGTGCCATTGGAAAAAGCCAGTATACCATCTCAACAGTGAGCACAACTTCTGTGATCTTGACAAGGACACAGATAAGTGCAAGGTCCGAAGAAACAGATGTGCAAACCAATGGACACCACTAAAAAACCCGTCATTATTCTTGTACCATTGCTGCAACATTTATGACGTGAAAATCATCTGCGGGGAACAGATCAACAAGGCTCAATTGAGCCAAGCTGGTGTCATCTACTTAGCTCCAGGTTGCCTGCTGAAAGGGAAGGACTTTACTCTAAACATTCAGAGTCAAAACCAGAACAGTTTGGATATGAGCACGAGGATTTTGATACCAGAGATGGATCAACTAAATTTCCTAATTAACAGCACTATGCCTTCTAAAGACTTAGAAGAAATAGCAGACTCAGGCGAAATGAAAAACGCCTTACTAAGCCTACATAAACGCATTGACGACATGAAGAACAGTCAAGTGGAATTAGGGGAAACACTATCCACTCACGACATCCATCAGTATGCAGTGAGCTACATCCTGGCCGCCGCGGTAGCGCTGGCGGCGGGAGCGCTGCTGTACAGGTGGTTGCGCAGGCGTGCGCGCCGCGCCCACATCACGTCTGACATGGAGCTTCAGCCAACCAGAAGTGTTAGTGATGTGAATGTCAATAGTGTTAGTGTCAGTGCGCGGCAAAACATTAGTGAACGTGAACCTAGTGCGTCACATACTTATAGTGAAATAAACAAAACAATGGTGAATAGGGCGTGTCCTCGCGTGCCTAGAATATAAACAATTAGCTCTTAAGTTAATTCAAAATCAATTGTACTATTGTTTACTAACATTTTAGTCTTAAGTTGAATTGTTTTTCACCTTGTAAACATTTCCATCATGTTCATTATTTTACTAACATAACATTGTTTCCTCACAGCATCTCCTGCCTTTCGTGGCCCGGAATATGTTCGGTGTTTTCACCGAACACCTTAGCTTGCACTCTCGGCGTGACGCGTTCACCTAATTTCATAACTTAGTATTTTATATGTACAGATATTTTAGTGCACTTTTGTCTACCGCGTTAGCCGGGTGTATTCAACAACATTTAATTAGCAGTTTAAGAACATTTTAAGTAACATTATCATCTCATCTAACATTTTAACATTAAGAACAGTTTGAGTGTGAGACGCGAATAAATAGTGTTCAACATAAACATTCGTTTCTACTCAACAACACCCGACAACTCGCTACGTACCCCGACAGAGAGGTTGTCCAAAAGAAATATGGAGTGACAACGCTACTTGTTTCATAGCGGCTGATAGGGAACTAGGAAAAAGTGCCTTAGGTGCTTTAGGTAGTGAGTCCAATGCGCGGTCCATAAGCTGGAGATACATACCTCCCGCGTCGCCGTTCATGGGCGGAGCATGGGAGAGGATGGTGAGGGCAGTCAAGGAAGCACTGCACGTCACACTGAAGGAAATTCACCCATCAGACTAGACCCTCGCTACGCTACTCGTAGAAGCAGAAAATACGGTGAACTCCAGACCACTCACACATGTCAACGTGACACCAGACGAGCCCGAAGCCCTAACGCCTAACCACATACTGATCGGCCCTAACTCACATGTACCCTCACCGGGTAATTTCACCGAAGCAGACGTCACAGCACGGCACCAATGGCGGCGCGCCCAGGCACTCGCAGACGTCTTCTGGCGAAGATGGGTACGTGAATACCTGCCGCTCCTACAAAACCGGCGGAAGCCTTACGGCAGTGGCACCCCACCCAAGGTCGGAGACGTTGTTGTAATCTGCGACCCTAACCTCCCACGCAACACATGGCCCAAGGGAAGGGTAACGAAGGTGTTGCCAGGCGTAGACGGAGAGGTACGAGTTGTAGACGTGATGACCAAAGGACATGTACTACGAAGACCTACGAAGCGGATTGTCGTGCTCCCCACGGAGTCGCCTGATGGCGACAGCGGGAGAAATGTGCACGACAGCGACATAGGTATAATCTGGCGGTACCGCCGCCACTGTTTAGAATAAGACTTTTTAGCATTATATAAGTTAGATTTAAGGAATCCTATTTTATGTAAACCACCAATGAAAGAAATCAAGAAATTATGTTGGCATTTTATAAGTTAGGTTTAAGAGTTCGTATGATGCTGTTTTGGTGATATTGGACGATCTAGATCTCGGTATCTATATGACCTAAGAATTCGGTATTTGGACACCATTAAACTTGGACTTATAATCTTTAAATCTGTAGAAGCGAAAACACGATTGGATGAAAAAACCTTGATAGAAAAAAAATACTAAAACAACTCGTTTTGCACTTATTTAGAGTTGGATCTCTGAAACCTTAAGGAATTTAGTGACGATTTTTACATAATAGAGGTAACTATATTGTAAGGAGAATGCTCGCGTTACGTCATACTCGCCTCGCTTATAAAAACAAGGCGCTGCGGGTGGAACGTCCCTTTGCTGCTCGACGCTTGGACGGGACGGACGTTTGATTCATAAGCTAATTGTAATGTTACGTAAGCCATTTTGAGTTTAGTTTGTCGTAAAAATCATAAAGTGAGTTTGTGTTTTGTTGAGTTAAAATTTTGCTGGTTGTAATTTGAGTCAATTATGAAGTAAAAGTGGTTTTTTTTGTTGTGAATTGTTTTTTTTAAATAAATTTCCACTTCTGAAACTTACATCAGAAGTGGGATAAAGGACTTTTCAGGCCCACTTAGACGAAGTCTCGTAGCTGAAAATTGTTTTGAACAGAAAAGCCGTTCTTTTACTTTTAAATTTTATTTTGCAACTACCCACTTTATTATTTTTCTTTTTATTCGATTGTCTGACCTGTTTTAGTTGTTTGTCTGAATTAATCCCGATTTTCTTGTGATAATGGGGCGTGAAAAGCCGCATACTCGCGACAAACGGTCACGTACTCGGGATTAAGTCACGGGTGCGCAAACGACGTCGATCCCGTGGGTCATTGATCGCAATAGTGGTAGATCGTACCGCGATTCGAGTAGTAGTCGCCGTACTCCATGAGATGGCTTGCGTAATCGAGATTGGCATGATTTTTATAGTCCCGAAAGCACCAATTGTGTAGTAGGCATAGGCGCGATACGCGTAGGTCGTTCGCGTAGCGACATTGCAGCATTGGCAATAGAAAACGCACACGTACTCCTTCACCGCCGGTTCAAACGAGTTCTACCTAGAAGAATAGTGGGTTTACTTTCGTCCCTGATACAAGTAAGGTCGAACCATTTTTATATTTCGTTGGTCCAGTGGTCGCAAGCACGACTGCTGAGCATGAAGGTTCTGGGTTCGATTTCCGGGTCGGAAAGTGTTATTGTCTGGATTTGTGCCACGGTTGGTGGCAATGGGCTCACCCCTATTATATGGGACTTAAACATAACTGGCGAAATGTGGGTGTACTGGGTACGCCTATGCCTTGCCCTTCTGGGATTGCAGGCGTGATGTTATGTAGTGTGTGTGTGTTTATTAAGAGCGTAGACGGGCTGCGCGGGAATTGAAAAATAGGTATTTGAAGAAACTATTGCCGTCGCGCTGCGCTCTAGATTGCCCCCGTAGAGTGCGATAGAGACAACTGCAGCTCAGAACGATTTTACCAATAAAAAACCTTGACCGATCGACGTTTCGTATTCTCCTGTTTTCTCCTCGAAACCTAAGCCAATTAAATTATATTTGGTATCAAAATTTAAAGGAAGAATAGATCTATGCCCCTATTACTTGTTTTTATTTTAAAAACTTTTCAATTTTCTTTGGTAGTCATCTGATTACGTAGGTAAAAACGGGGTATTAAATTCCTGACCGTTATTTGAAGCTTACTAGTTTGAGATAGGCCCTTTCCGTTTCCGCTTATATTTGCCTTCCTTTCTATATCCGCTACATCTATCTCGCTCGCACATCCCTACCACCCCCACCAGGTGCCTCGAGTCATCGGAGCTCGGAGGCGTTCGTCATTGGCGTCTTGTTTTCCGCCGCGAACAGTCACCTTTTAAAAAAAGTGTGATAATATTTGCCTTTAAAATATTCTTTTTTAAAAAACCTTAACGTATATTTTTACAAATAACCGATGGATATTAACACCGAAAAACAAGTGGGTGAGGAAGACGGTGCGGGCTCAGCATCCGTACCGCCACCGCCCGCGGCCTCCAATACTCGGCGACGGCGGGCACGAGCTGTCAGCTCGTCGAGTACTAGCAGCTCTAGTACCAGCAGCAGCTCCTCCACGAGTTCTTCAGACTCCAGGTCCAAGAAGAGGAAGCGCTCACGCCGGCATCGCAACAAAAAAGCCAAGCGCACCCGCCGAAATGATGAGCAATTGGATAAATTGTCTCGACAGGTTAGTGATTTGCGAAAACAAATGACTTATTATGAAAATTCCGCTGACAACTTTGATGCGCATAACGGTCATTGCTCTAATGTTAGTTCTGCCCCTATTGATCAGTGTCCTGCTTTAGATGGTGATATTATCGATGACAGTGTCAGTGGTATTTTGTATAACGATGAGAGCCGGGATAATGAAGTGACTGAGGCACAACTTAGCTTTAATTTTGGCATAGAAACAAAACTCAAAGAACCAGCAGTGCCCAAGGCACCCGAAAATATGTTGAATACCCTCCAGGATATTCAACACTTTGAGAAAAGCGAGTGGTGTGAGGTGCGATACGCAGAGGTTCAAAAAACTTACAACCATTCACCTGGCTTCGTGGATCTAGAGGCCAACGAAGAGGTCAAAGCCTATGACTCATTACGTCACCTCTCTTATGCAGACAAGGCTTATGCTGCCCTAACCTTTTGCGTATTCAAACAAAGGGATGCACTCCAGAGCAGTCTGCGAGAGTTGCTGGTTTGGGCCCGTGATCAGAGCGAGTTGAATGTCAAAGATATGCACGAAAAATTATTAGAATTGTTTTCTGAAGGTGAGTTTTCAAAAGTTTCGTCTGATTTATTGCAAATGGTCTGCGGCCACCGCGCCGAAGTGATTCAAATGCGCCGGGATGGTATTACCAACATGGTGCGTGACCCTCTCGTCAAATCTGCCTTAAGAAGAGTGCCGCCTTCTAGTAGACATCTGTTTAGTCAAGAGGCTTTCACCACTGCTTTGGAGAAAGCAGGAGGGGTCAAAAAAGCCTTTTTGCCCCTGAAGTCTAACAGTGGATCTGTTTCGCAAACAGGATCTTACAAGACTTCGCGCCACCCCCCGCAGGGGTCGGCTATTTATCCTGGTCCCTCGCAGGGTCCTAATCACGGATGTTGCGCCCAAGTGCCTCATCATTCACGTCAGCAAAACTATCAACCCTCGCAGGGTTGCTCTCACTATAACCGACCCTCGCAGGGTTACGGTCAAAACAACTCGGACCGTCGCACGGTTCACAATTCAAGGGGAACTTTTCGTTCCCGAGGTGGTCGTCAGGGCAACAGACCCTCGGACCAAGTTAAAGGAAACCGAAAGCGCCCAGGAAATTCCTTGGAAAACCATTCCAACAAAAAAACAAAAATATTGACTTGAAGAATTTCAAAGCGGGCCGGTTAGCAGAATTCCTTTTGCGCTGGAAAAAAATGGGGGCTCCAAGATTTTTGTTGAAAATAATAAAGGGGTATCGCATACCTTTTCGGCAAAAGCCCCCTCTTGTCATCCCCAACTTGGCGATGACAAACATGTTTCACACGGAGAAATCCGCATCAATGTCTGCAATAGTCACGCAAATGAAGGAGCAGGGAGTCTTGGAGGATGCCCCGCGGTCTCCAAGCTTTCTGTCAAAAATGTTCCTTGTGCCCAAAAGCGATGGCTCGAACCGGCCCATTTTCAATCTAAGAGCACTGAACGAATATGTCATCACCGAACCGTTCAAGCTAATAAATGTGTTCAGAGTGCCAGAATTTTTGCAACTAAACGATTGGCTCTGCAAAGTGGACCTATCGCAGGCTTACTTCAACCTGCCAATAGCTCAAGGTCACTGGCGGTTTTTGCGTCTGGTATACGACGGAGAACTACTCCAAATGACTTGTCTTCCCTTTGGCCTCAGCACAGCACCGAGAGTCTTTGCCTCATTGACCAATTGGGTGGCACAAACACTAAGGGAACAAGGCCTGCGGATAATCGTTTATCTGGACGATTTTCTGCTTGTACACCAGGACCGACGCATTCTGCAGACTCATGTTCAAATTTTATTAGACCGGTTGCAACATCTGGGTTGGCAAGTCAATCACGAGAAGTCTCTAGTGATTCCTCAAAAGACCATAACTTTTTTGGGAATTCATTGGGACCCTTGGACAAACGAAAATTCTTTACCAGACGAGAAACTTGTCCGACTGATGGACAAAATAACGTCAATGGCCCAGAAAGGCAAGACCTGCCTGAAAGAACTACAGAGTCTGGTTGGTCTTATGAATTTTGTAAGTTTTGTGATACCCCAGGGCAGGCTACATTTTCGAAATCTTCTTTTATTTCTAAACTCTCTTCTCGATGCGCCCCCGATAAAGGAATTTTGTCTTCCGAAAAAGACCCACGAGGAGCTGGCATGGTGGCAGCAAAATTGTCACCTGTGCTCGCCGATCCACTTTGCGCCACCAACTCATTTTCTCACCACGGATGCGTCCGATATAGCCTGGGGTGCTCAGCTAGACGGCATGTCGATGTCTGGAACTTGGGACGATCACGAAAAGAACCTACATTGCAATGCCAAAGAAATGATAGCCGTCTTGAAGGTTCTCCAGGTTCACGGCGATCTCATGTATCAATCCACAGTACTAGTACAGTGCGACAATCGCACGGCCGTGGCTTACCTGAGAAACCAGGGGGGAACAAGGTCTCTCCCTTTGCTGGATATAACAATCCAAATTTTCGATCTCCTGCACAGACATCAGATACATCTGGCTCCCTTTTACATGCCCGGCAAATACAACAGCCACGCAGACCATCTGTCGCGTCACAACATTCCACCAGAGTGGCACCTGCTACCAGCGTGTACAGAGAAGGTTTTCAGGAAGTTCGGAACTCCCTTGATCGACCTCTTCGCATCAGAAAGAGCACATGTAGTTCACAACTATGTGTCGTTGGATCTGAACGACCATCAAGCTCTGTATCACAATGCCTTCTCTCGAGTGTGGGACTACTCACTGGCATGGGTTTTTCCTCCACCTTATCTAATTCCCAAGGTGCTCTCCCACCTCAACCGTGCCATCGGAGTTTACCTTGTAGTAGTTCCCAGATGGGACCGCGTATTCTGGCGCGCAGATCTGAAATCTCGAGCGACAGCAGCCCCATTCACTCTCCACAATCTGAGCCGCAATCTGATCGATCTAGCGACGGGCCACCCACCACCTCGTGTCCAAGAAATGACACTGGAAGTATGGAGAATTGGGGGTGGTCAGAGAGTTTAATTGGATGGAATGAAGCTCAGCTAGAGTTGTTACGATCTGCATGGCGGCCATCTACCCGTAAGGTGTATAAAGTAGCTTGGAATAGGTGGCTCCATTGGTCCCGAAAACATAACATTGATCCTTGTAGGCCTACCGGCTCCATAGTAGCTAGGTTTCTTGCAGACTTACACTTAGTGTACAAATTGTCATACAACACAGTTTTACTACATAAGTCGGTAGTTGCCACCTTATCTAATGTTGAGAACGCTGGATTATTAAGCTCACATACACTGGTTAAAAACGTATTGAAATCTATTTCCGTTAAAAACCCTGTAGCTCATAAGCCTCCTATTTGGAATATAGACGTTTTGTCAACCTTCTTGGAGCAAAGAAACGTTAACAAGAATAATAGTTTTGCAACGTGTAGTCATGCAGCAACACTCTTGCTCTTGTGTTCTGGAAGAAGAGTGCATGACTTGACACTACTAGCCATAGATCCAGACCACTTTACTGACTCTAATGATTCTATTGTTTTATGGCCTATGTTTGGTTCAAAAACAGATAGTGCTACGTATAGGCAGTCTGGGTGGAAATTACTTTCCAATAATAATAAGAATCTGGACCCAGTTTTCTGGATACGGCAGAATAGAATAGAATAGAATAGAATATCATTTATTTGCAAATATGGGTTATACATAAGTAGGTAGTAGGTTGTTAACACAGTTCTGCCATATTTCACCATTCGGCATGCAAACATTTTCATTAAATAACATTGTTAAAATTTAAAATTCATTGGAACTAAATTAGTTATGTCAATAAAATTATTATAATACAAATTCAAATATTCATTAAAAATGTCAACTTAATTATTACATTATACCGTAGAAGAAAAAATTTAAATTGTCAGTAACAAGAAATACAAAATCGCAGTCCAAAGATAAATAAACAAACGTACATTAAAATTTCAGGTCACAGACAATACACATAATACCTACAAATAAACAAAAAATGTAAATAATTAAAAATTACGAGGTAGTTTGACAAAACTTGTCCGTTAAAAACTCAGTTACACTGTAATATGCTTTATCTATTAATAATTTACGGAGTGTACTTTTGAATTGCACCGTTTTCAAGTCTTTCCAAGCACTTGGCAATTTATTATAAACAACTGAGGCCATGCAATAAATACTTTTGCGCATCATAGTGGTTTGACACGGTACATTATTTAATTTTGAATTGTCACGTCTGTTTCTTGGGTATACGTCGGCCAAACGTTCAAAACGATTTGGATTGTTCTTCACAAACATCGCTACTTCAAGAATATAAATACAAGGAAGTGTCAATATGTTGTACTGTTTGAAATAAGGCTTGCAACTGTCGGTGGTTTTTAGCTTAAACATTGACCGGAGACATCTTTTTTGAGCCTTAAATGCTGTCTCTTTGTCGGTGGAGTTCGCCCAGAAAATGACACCGTAGCGTAAGTGAGATTCAGCTATACCGTAGTAAGCCGCAAGAAGTGTTTTTGTATCTACTATGGAGGATAATCTATGTAAAGCAAATGCAGACGAACTCAATTTTTTACACAACACGTCGATATGTGCTTTCCAGTTTAAACTGCAGTCAATTTGTAATCCTAAAAACTTAGTATCAGTTACTTCATCAATGTCGTAATTTTTGTAGTGTATGTGAAGGTTCGGTACACGAGGCATACGTTGTCTAAAGTGAATTATCTTAGTCTTACTTAAATTTATATTCAAATTATTTTTATCTAGCCATTTAATCAAATTGTCAAGAGAATTATTTATGTCCGTTTCATATGTATTTACGTTCTTACACGGGATCGTAATGGTACTATCATCTGCAAACATAGTTAAGGGATGTTCAATGGACGTGGGCATATCATTAACATATAATATAAATCCAAACGGGCCCACAACGCTTCCCTGTGGAACACCGAATGTAATTTTGCGTTCTCGTGACCGTGATATCTCTTCATGTTTATTAATTACATTGATGCGACTAATTTCGGTTATCTGTGTTCTGTTTTCTAGGTACGATTTCATTAGTTCGAGTATATTGCCTCTTATGCCGTAGGCTTCTAACTTATTTAACAATGTATTATAATGGACATAATCGAACGCCTGCGTCATATCACAAAATATGGCACATATGGGTAATCGTTTATCCATATTTCTAATAACCGGAAACAAAAAGTCATAAATTGCCATATCGATGGTTCTATGCTGCCTAAATCCTTTTTGTTCTTCACATAATATGTTATTCTTTTCAATGAAATTAGCTAACTGTTTGTAAATGTACTTTTCGAATACCTTTGAGATGACTGGTATGAGTGAGATGGGTCTATAATGTTCCATCAATTCTTTATCTACTTTCTTAAATAGAGGTTTTATTATGGATATTTTTAATGCTTCTGGATATACACCCGCACATATACTGAGGTTGACTAAGTGACTCAGATGACTGCATATCTCGACTGATACTGACTTTAATATTTTAGTGGCGATCCCATCAAAACCTACACTACCAGTGTTTTTTAATGACATTATTATTTTATGTATGTCGTGCGGTGTGCTGGGTGCCATAAACATTGATTTAGCACTTCTTGATGTAATGGATGCTTTTGGTTTATATTCAGCATCTAATTTTGGATGAATTTTGTCAACAAAATAGTCATTAAAAGCATTAGCGATATCCAAAGGTTTGTCAATAGTTCGATTACCAATTCTTAGTTTTTCAATTTGCTGTTTAGGGATATTGTTATTTGTCCGATTAATTATTTGCCATGTAGTCTTTGATTTATTTTTTGAATGTTGTATTTTGTAATTATTCTGTGCTTTTTGTGTTAGATTAATAATTTTACTATACAATTTAGAGTAAGTAGCAAATTTCTTTTTATTTTCGTGGTTAGGATGTAATCTAAATTGCCATAAGAGTTTTGTTTTTCTCTTACTGCACAATTTAATACCATTTGATAGCCATTTGGGCTTATTAAATGACGATTTCGGTTTTAGATTCTAGACGCAAATTGGCCAAATGTAATAATTTGTTTGTAAACATAAGAGGTCAGAACAAGGCCGCGTCACGCACGGTAATTGCTGGATGGGTCAAGGCTGTCCTGTCAGAAGCTGGTATTTTTTCTTCGGCCGGTAGTTTACGTTCTGCAGTAGCCTCAAAAAATTGGGACAATAACTTTCCTTTAGACGAAATTTTAGCCAGAGGTAATTGGCGTTCTAGCAACACTTTTTCGCGATTTTATAAACGTGAAGTTATGCCAGTTTCTGTCAGCAATAGCATTACAAGGTTGTTCAATCCAATTAATTGACAAGTACCCATAGTAGCACTCTTAGAAATCTATTAATTATCGATTTGTGCTATAAAATTATTTGATTACTCCATTGTGAAAATGTTTTTTCTTTGATGATAATTTCTATGCTTCATGTATGTCATATTTCTACATAAATGTACAATATGCATTAAAATTGGTACCA